>MU187400.1:0-18259 GCA_016904865.1 Pissodes strobi | reverse complement strand
CAGTATGGGAAGGACCCTATACAGTCATCAAAAGAATTAATGACGTTATGTATAGAATTCAGCGTAGTCCCAGAAGCAAACTGAAAATTGTTCACCTCGACAGACTGAAAACATACCACGGACATGCAGTATCTGATCGGGACGATCAGGTTTAAGAGGGAGGCAATGTCACGACGCAACCATCCGAACGTTTTTGTGCTACCCTATAGAACTAGCCGCCCCGCCGTGCCCCTCGCTTCTCTGTCTGTATGAATCATCGCTCGGCCGGCCGCGAAGTTTCGGGATAGCTGGAATTATCTCGATGGCCTCGTCGAGATCATATAGAGTGGCCTCGGAATACTTCCCGAATATTCGTGATAGATTTGAGATTATATATAAGCAGACCTAAGGCGAATGTCAGTCAGTTCAGTTCAGTTAATCATTGAGTGTTGAATAGATATTAGTGGTAAAGTTATAAGACTAGTTTAGTGAGTTAAAGTGTATACAGTGGTAGTGAATAAAGAAAGTATTGGTTGAAAATAGCAAAGTTGTAATTCTGTTAAGAATCCACGGGAAAAACGTAACAATATCGTTACTTTCTACACAAAAGTAGCAAAACACCCTTCCAAAGAACATCATGTCCAAATGTGAAGCAAAAATTTAAGTTAGACAAAAAGCGAAGTAAAAAGCAAGCAATTAAAGAACTATAAAAGTGGTATATGCCCATTTATTTAAAACAAGTATAAAATAATTTTTATATGCTCGGTTAATGTAATCAAAAAATATATTTCCGTAATTAAAGAGGTAACGATTAAGTATGTAACAATATATCTATTCAAAACGTTTTTATTTAGGCAACAGCAAAATTGGAATGAACAAATTAGGTGTTTTTTTATCATAAAATCATAAAATATGCGACCCAAAAAGCAGGAATATATATTTTTTTAATTATGCTTTCTCATGTGTATGATATTACATAGGTACTTACCGGAGTTAACTACCCATTTTTTACAAATTTCTACGTTTTTATATGGAAACCGAAACATTTTAATTTTGTCATCTCTTCGACTAGCACGACAGTTAAAATACTGACATACATTCCCTGACATGTTTCTGGGTATCAATACCTATATAATCATAATTTTATAATAAAAATTAGAAAAAATAATATCGCCTATACAACTCTCCGAGCGTGAGCTCTAACTCTTAGGCAAGCTAACAATGAAAGTAAATTAATAAAAATCCTACATTCTCGACGAGCGCGACCTAAACGCGTGCCGTCCTCCATTGAACAACAAATTCGTGGAAATTCTCGCGGCACTCGGCAGTCGCGGCGCTTCTTCTATGAACCTTTGGCAACATTGTACGGCTCGTATGTGGATTTCCAAGAAAGGAGCCAAGCTTAGAAAAGTCTGGCTCCATCGGAGGAGTCTGTCGCTTTACATTGGATAATTCTTCTATTGCGTAGCTATTATTTTTTTTGGTAGTATACCAGCCAATGTGTATTCAAAATTCAAATTAAGCTTTATTGTTAGAACAAATTAAATTTAAAAAAAAATAAAATAGTATATTATGATATAAGTGTATAAGAGGGCCTTTAAAGCACGCGCGACATATTTCAAAACACGACGCGCAGCGGAGTGTTTTGTAAGTCGCAAGGGCTTTAAAGGCATCTTATACACGTATATCAAACGCTATTTTTTATTACGAATGCATCATAATCTCAAAAATGTTTTAAATACTAAACTTAAGGGATATATTGACGAATATATTAATCTGTCACATTTGACATGATCAAATGTTTCTATAGCAACCTTTAAAAAAGTAGGCGCATCATAAACATCATTTTATGCACGCTGCAGCGTGCGATAATCGTTGATTATGATGCATGCGTAATAAAAAATGATTTATTATGCAATGGTTACAATGTTTATTACATAAACGGTAACATTTTCGTGGGCGTTCTTCCATGCCATGCTACCCATACAAAAGTAGGATATACTTAGATTATATTGCAGCCTCCATTACAGCATATGCACAGATAGACTGAAAACAGTCACTGCGAACTTAATTAACAAATTGCCTGCAAGTATTATATTAGAGAGCTGCCAGTAAGAAGTACGAAAGGTTTTTTATGTAACAATATCGCTTAGAGTGTGAATGAATACTTACAAATTTGGTGATAACTTTAACATTACAAACGGCGCACTTATTCCTCTAACAAGCAGAATCTTAAACTATTGTTATGGGCAAGCAAACAGAAAATTTTTAAGACATTAGATACTGTTTGCATTTTAAAGAAAAATTAAATTTGTTTCTTCCAATTGAACTGGAAGTAACAAATTCCATGTTCACAATGCATAAAACTTGTAAATAAATATCACAATGCTAAATTTCTTACTTCGATTCTGATATATCTTCTTCATGTTCATCACTTTTAATATCAACTTCTTCATGATTTATAAGGTCTGATTGGATGAAATAGTCATCATTACAATTCGTCTCATTCGATTTTCTACAAAATAAAATAATGTCACTTTTGGAGTATCAATGTAAGTATGGGTTTATAATCTTTTAGTTTTACTGGAATTCACAAGTTTTACATTGTCGTCCCACTTGCCATTTGGATAATTTAAAATTATATAAAAATTACAAATAATAAAACACGGTCCATTAATATTAAAAAAAGCAAAGAGATCATATCACAAAATTTATCTTACTTAATTTTCATCACAAATACAAAAAATTTATAATAATTTAGATAAATTAATTTTGTAAACAGCTAATGACTGAGGGAATGTTATTCACGCAATCACAACAATTATTAAAATCATAGTTACTTACAAATCCAGTTTGGTTTTAATATTCTCGATTTCTTTTTTAATGATGGCATGTTCATCTAAACCACTGTCAGCTTCCTTTGAAGATCCCCTAGAAATATTAAATAATCTACTTAAAAACGTTTCAGAGAGGATAGTCATAATCAAGGAAATTCACTGCACTTATGCTTATAAATTGGTTGGTAAGACTACCAACACTAATATCTAACAATGGTCTATCCTCTGTAGAACATAAAAGGAATAGACTTCGTATCGTTGATGGTGAAAACGCTAGAGGATGTGCGTTATTATTTAAGAAATATACTAATCGGCTATTTGACATCAACTGTCAGGTTTTGCCATCGGTATATTTTTCGGATATAGTGTCCGTCTGTAAGCAACTATACAAAAATTTTGATAAAACCGATCACGTCATATTTTCATCAAACTATAACTCTATTAAGGACAAACTAATTATTGGTGCTGATCTTGAGGCATTGCTGGAAGTTAAATTACAGACCAATCTCAATGTAATCGGTTTTTTTATTTATTTATTCCACAGTACATACAGAGAAATAAAACTCCAAATTATACAATAACTAGTGTTAAGTTAAACTATACTAATTAGCTAAATCTAATTTTATACTTAAAAGTTATAAAACTATATCTAAAAATATCAACGTTCTCAAAATGTTCATTGAAATTTCTTCTTAGTCTATCAGAGAAACGCTGGGATTCGTAAATTGTGCGGTGATGACTTGTATAGAATAATTGTCTGGATCTAGTGGTTCTCTGAGGTATTCGAAAAAGTACCTGCGATAGCAGGTCAGCACAATCAATCTGACCATTAATCAATTTGTACAAAAAGTATGCAAAGGCGTTGTTCCTACGTTGTTCTAAACTCTCAAGTCCGGCCAATTGAATTCTTATTGAATAGTTAATGTCTTTGTAGGGAAAACTCATTTTGTACAACAAAAAATTCACGAACCTATTTTGAAGTTGTTCTAAACGTTGTGTTTGATAATTATAGTTAGGGCACCATATAATACTGTTATATTCTACTAAACTTCGAACCAGACAATTATATAATGACTTAATTACTCTAATATCACAGATATCTCTACAAGTACGCCGCAGAAAACCCAACATTCTTGACGCCCTTAATATAACATTATCGATGTGTCTGTTAAAACTTAAGTCGCTACCAAATGTTACGCCTAAATCATTAAAATGGTTTACATGCTCCGAGATATGATTATTAATTGAGTACGGATATTTTAGCGGACATATACGTTTACAAATTGACATAACTTTACACTTATTGACATTAACCTCTAAACAGTTGGCATCACACCAGTTGACTAGATTTTGTAGGTCTCTTTGTACTTGCAGACAGTCATGCGTGAACTCAACAACACAAAACAGTTTAAGATCGTCGGCATAGAGAAGACATCTACACTTTTGAAACACGGATACGACACTGTTGACATACAGCAAAAAAAGCACTGGGCCCAGGTGGGAACCCTGCGGAACACCAGACACACAATTTACTTCACGCGACAACACACTGCCAATCCTCATACGCTGCTTTCTTCCCAGAAGATAAGATTGGATCCATTTAATGTATGAACCTGTAATTCCCATTCTTAAAAGCTTCTCAGTGAGCAATTGATGGCTTACTCTATCAAAGGCCTTAGAAAGGTCCGTGTAGATGACATCCACTTGAGCTCCATCTTCAACTTCCTTCGTCAAATAGTCGTGAAACATACCCAGGTTAGTTGCCGTTGATCTTCCCTTGTAAAAGCCATGCTGGTAAGGCGATATATGATGCTTGAACAACTCAAAAATCTCATGAGTAATGATCGACTCAAAAACCTTGGATATTGTTGGTAACAATGAAATCCCACGGTAGTTTCAGATATTCTTTCTTGAGCCAGACTTAAAAAATCGGAATAAGCCAGGAGTTTTTCCACATATCTGGAAAGTGGCCCATGTCGAACGAAACCTGGTATAGGCGACTTAGTGGAGTTGCCAGAGAACCACAGCATTCCTTTAGTAGCATCGCAGGAATTCCATCAGATCCCGTGCTTTTATGTACGTCCAAACATCGTTGCCTCTGCAAAACTTCATCTGATTCAAAATTATGATGCGAGACAGTGACGAATTCTGGTTCTACGACAACCGTCAGTTGAGTGCTTTGATGTTTATAGCAGCTCTCAGCGACAAATGCATCGGCTATTTGCGCGGGAGACTTTTTTAACTCACCGCGGTGTTCCATGTTTTTAGGAATACCGTTACCACCATTTTGCTTAAGCGCATTAACGTATGACCAGAAGTATTTAATATTAGTTGGGAGCATGTGTTCTGTATTTGAGACATACAGGATATAACTCAGCTCAATTAAGTATTTAGATTCTCTCCGTAGATCAGAGTATACCCTGTAATCTTCCCGACTCCCAGAAGACTTGAATCGTTGGTAGGCTTTGTTCTTTTTTTTTAAATGATTTTATTGTGTTTGATGTGTACCATCTAGGGTACTTTTTATTCCTTGCTTGCATTTTTGGGATGTATTTTCCTATACCCTCAAATAAGATATTATAAAAAGTGTTAACCATATGGTCAACGTCACCATAACTGGACTCTAAACTTCAGTGGGATCCCCATGTTGATAATCTCAGCACGAAGCTAGCAAAACTGATTTTTCTGTTGTGCAATCTTACTAATAATGTTTCTTTTGAAGTCTTGAAATGTGCATATTATTCCATATTTCACTCACATCTTTCATATGCTGTTCTTGCATGGGGACATTCACCTGCTAGGATTTTTGGCCTCCAGCCATCAGAATACTGGCTGGGCTTGGGTATTGCTGTAGGCATGTGTTTATCTCACTGGGGGTTCTTACCTTTCCATCGCAATATATATTGGAAAATCTTCTCTTTGCAAAAAAGAATGAAGAAGTATTTGAAACCCATGCGAATATGCATGACTATGATACCAGACATAGGCAACATATAGTGGTTCCCTATTGGAGGCTACGAAGGTGTCAAAATGGGCCAAATTATTGGGCCATTAAACTAATTAATACTCTTCCAGAGGAAATTAAGCAGCTACGATATAATAGTTTTAGGAATAAGGTTAGGGACATACTGACAAAACAGTCGTTTTACTCTTTGGATGAGTTTTTAGAATTTAGATTTTAAAAAATAAATTCTGTATGATGTTTGAAAATGTAATGTTTGTCTTTCTTCTTTTTTTTTTTCATAAGTGTGTATTATATAGTAAGTAGATATGTTTTTAAATTTTATCCGGAATTTGACATGCCTATACATTTTAAAATACTTTTATTACCCATTTTCTCTGACGTATGTCAACAATTTTTTTTTTGTAATGACATGAATGACGTTAATAGTTGGAGTTTGAGTTTGTCATTTGGTTCTTTCAGCCAAGATATAGTATATGTGATTCTCATCTTATTGTCCCTTAGTCAAATTGTCTAATTTTTAAGATTAAGTGTGTGTTGTTATCTAATATATATATTTTTAAGTTTTATTGAGATCTACTGTTTTGTTTACATATGCATTAATTGTCTTTTTATTGGGATTATTCCTGTTAGATAATAAGGAATTTGAATTTGAGAATTACGAGCCGAACTGTAGGCGAGTGTTGTAATGCATGCAAGTGTCTTAATAGCCCTTAAACAGGAGTTGCATACTCTATTTTCCTTATGACCAGTCAATGATAATAATGAAAAGTAAGCAAATAATAACTATGAACTGTCAAAATTGATACATTTTAAATGTTATGGTCATAGCAATCTGTGATATTGGCCAAATATCGCTGTCATGTTGCATCAGGGAATAACAATCGCGGTTATTATTCTCGAGTTGGATGTTGATTGATTATAAACATAAAAGCGTGCCTGAATAAACCTCATTAAATTACAGGTAGCAAACGTCTAGTAGTAACTCTGTTGTCTTCGCTCTTCAGTAAGTAAATATTTATGGCATACTCATTTGCATTGAACTAATCACTCACATACAAAGCATGTCGAGCCTATTTGGAAAACAATAATTGGCATGGCGTAGGTACTTACTCAATAAGATACTGTTCATTCTCTTCTTTAATCCAAGGCGCATTTAGCGGATCAAACTCCGAATAGTTATCTTCTTTAATAATTGTATTTGGCAACCTTTCCAAAAGAATTTTATTTGCCGGATTGCTCGTCATAGTATATTGAATTCCACTGCAGAAAATGAAAATATATATTTTTTATCTATGAATATCCAGTTCCCTTTATTTCGTAGCAATATTCGTCTTGTCTCTGGCAATATCTTAATATCTAAAATCCAGAGTAAAATATAAATAAAATAACTAACATAAATAAATATTACGAAAAAAATAAAAGCCCATTGACATTTGCCAATTGACTGTTGCCAACATGTAAAAATGAAAAGATCTTATCTTATCTTATCTTATCTGATATCCCTCTTTACAGAACTCGCGGATGCTGTGACAGTATCGCTACATTCCATGCCATATTTCACTTTTCGAATGGCCCTCCGCTCGCTACCGCTCGCTACGGGGGCTCAAGAAAAGGAAACTAACCAGGTGCTAACCCAGTCTAACCCAAGACATACCCAAAAACAAGAAAAAAACAGTTTAGAAATATAACCTTAAAAAAAAATTTTAAACAGCGATGGGGTTTGAACTCGAGTCGCCGAAGTGAAGGCTAGTCGTGCAAACCCCTAGACCACCAGGGCACATACAAACGATTGGTTGCATCACGAAGACATGACGCGCAGGTGCGTGCGCACGAATGGAATGTAGCGATACAGTCACAGCATCCGCGACTCTTTACAGAGGGTTGGATGGCACTGCTACGAGGCAATTTGCCAGCGCACTCTTCGCCCGGCGCTTAGGGAGAGGTAGAGCTACTCTTCTACATCCGTTACACGTTAGTCCAGTTTGAAGGGCCTTGTATTCGGTGGGAAAGACCAGAAAGACGGGCCTGTGCCCCTGGTGATTCCCGAGCTTTATACAACTATAAGCTAATGAAATGCACAACTGAGTTCCTATGCAAGGAGGCTTCGCACACTGTAGGTATAACTGACTGACTGACTGATAATTTATTTAAATATTGATAAGTTGACAACTACAAATCTTAGAACTATGCATGCCTTAGGTAATATATAACCAAATGTTATCAGTTGTTTATGCCAGTCGTTGTTCGTCCAACGCCATGGCCAACCGATTTGGCACCCATAGGGGGTTGATCTAATCCTACTTAATCTAAGGGCAGTAGTAGTGCCGGTGGTGTGCTCATTACGTGGGTTAGACCCTTCAATGCCGCTCAATTACTGTATTGGCCGAAGCTGGAAGGCTGGTTAGTACAGTATTAAGTGTGATATAATGCTGCCTGATGATTATGCAAGGAAAACTTTGCAAAAACCTTGCTTCAACTGCTCATTTGGAGCAGGCGCTCTTAATACAAAGGACAATACACTATGTACAACATATATCTATTTACAGAATTATATACAATGTATATACAAAATATATACAAGATATAATGACTTGTGCTTCACAAGTCAGTTCCAGTATTCTATCATTACATCTAGGCATAAAAGACGAGTCCGACGGTTCAGGCTACGGAGCATGGATGCTTCGGTGGTTGAAAGTCAAGTAAGGTATGTTAGGTGCTGCTGCATATTTATATGCGGCGTAGTTTATCATTAACAGGCCCCGCCCCCATGTCCGAACATGGTCGGCTGGCCAATCAGAACGGCTCATGCATTGCCCGCAAAGGCTATGCACTCCTGCTCTCCTGATACTTGTGAATTTAGGAGAATGTTAGAAATTGATTACAAAGCTATTAGAAAGTAGGATGTTGTTAGGGGTTGTTATGTTTATGTAAAAATGACGTGTTTAGGCTAAGGGTGTCTTTGCTGCTTATAGAACATTGACGTTAATCTATGTATAGTTCCGTGGGGGGTGCGATACTCGGGGTCGTGTCTCCTGTCAGCGATGTTTGCTGTTAGCGGCGATCCCTTAATCTGGTGCTCGTAGAACCTGCATGCATGGCTGTCGATGTATTCCTCGACATATTCAACTCTAGCCCATGCATGCAGGTCCGCAGTTCGGACTCGATCACGCAGAGTAAGGGAGAACGCCGCTCTCAGGTATCTATTTTGCAGGATCTGAAGTTTACGTAAGTGTGTTCTGGCCACCGAGCACCACACCGGGGCACCATATAGTAGTGCAGGACGTATGACTGACTTATATAAAATAATTTTATTCGTAGGGCTTAGAAATGATCGTCCTGTCACCAGTAAGCTTAGACCTTTTTTGATGCCTTCATTTTTTGAAATTATGGCTGCAATATGTTTACTAAAGTTTAGCTTATTGTCGAATGTAAATCCTAGGTATTTTATTTTTTGTTTGGGAAAGATTTGTGTGTTCCCTATTGCGAGAGGCGCAATATCAGTATTTTTTATCTTGCGAGTAATAACAGCAAGTTCAGTTTTACTGGCATTTAGGGAGATCTTCCACCTTTGATAATATGGTATGATCATATTCATATGATCACCTAACCTTGACTTCGCCACCTCGGCGATGGGATCCGAGGAATAAATTGCCGTGTCGTCAGCAAAAAGGGCGGTATGGGTTTCGGGATGTGACGGGATGTCTGCAATATAAAGGTTGAAAAGCAGCGGCGAAAGTACAGTGCCCTGTGGCACACCTGCTAGCAGTCTCCTGCTAGCAGACGTGTGTGTTCCTACTCTGGTCACGAAAGTGCGTTCGGCAAGGTATGATCCAATAAGGGAGACTAGATGTAACGGTATGCCGTGGTTAGCTAGAAGCTTATATATCAACCCCTCGTGCCATACCCTGTCGAACGCCTTCTCGATATCCAGAAATAGGACCACAGTTGATTGCCTGCTGTTAAATGCATCGTAGATGTCAGATGCGATTTTCGCGGCAAGCATGACAATGCCATGCCGGCCGCGAAAACCGAACTGCTCCGGGGGTGTGATGCCGAGTTTTTCGACAACTCCGTTGGCCCTCAGCAAGATTAACCATTCAGCCACCTTGCCGAGGGTGTTCAATAAAGATATCGGTCGGTATGATGCCATAAGTGAAGGATCTTTTCCTGGTTTCAGGAAATGGATAACGCACGCTGCTTTCCAGGAGGTAGGGAAATGTTGTAGCCTGATTACCGCATTAAGTATGTGCAATAGGTGGATAAGTGACTTTTTAGGTAGATTTTTCAGGACTATGTTCGGTATGGTATCCGGGCCGGGAGTGTAGGTATAACCACTTTCTGTCAGAGACTTCAAATCCCCGCAAGGAACACCCCCGACCGCCTACAGGCCACGCTACCACGCACGGAAATTCCCTGAAGTCCTAGTAGGAATCACCCCACACTACACGACCCACCCCTTACACTGTCCAGCCGGCACGACTTTCCAGACACCCCCCGAAGGATTGGAACACGTTATCTAAGCAAACAGCTTCCACTGCCCGTGTCGAATTCTGTAATTCGTTTCCAGCGTGTTCTTCCTTCGACGGCTGGACCGGAAGTGTGAAAAGATCTTCCTTCTAATCGGAGACACTTCTAACCTAAATATTCACTTCCGACTTCCGATTCGTCTTCGGTCGAGTGTGCACGTGTCGGGTATCGGCCATTTTGTTCCAGCTTCATATACATATATGTTAGTTCGGGGGCACATGGGGCTTTCAGGGGCTGTGTAGATTCCCCGAATAAGATTCAGACGTCCAGCCGGGGGTTAGAACCCCGTGCATGTACAAGATTTAAATGTGTGTGAATGTCCAGCCGGTGGTGTTCGAACCTTAAAACAAGCCGTGCATGTACAAGTCGGAGCCTCAGGGGTACATACTCGACATACTGGGTGCTCTAAAAATAGTATCTCTATCGATCAGGTGTAACTAATCTGGGATGGGTCGCCCCAGCTTTTACTAAGCCGGATAGAGGTCTTTTCTGGCTGAATTTCTCACGAAGAGGGTCAATAGAGAGTTTACTACTACTACTACTAACCTAAATAAAATTGGATTTTTAACACTTTATGGTCACGGTCACTTTACTAGATAAGTGACCGTGCTTTATGGCAACTAAAACTAGTAATTTTTCTACAAAAATGTCTGCATATCTGCTTGAATATGTAGTTTTGTATACAATAAAGTAAGGATATCTATTATTTTTAGTGTTTTTTGCTAAAAAATACAATTCTAGCATAAACACGCAATACTGAAATCAAAACACAATGTATTGGGACCCGCAAACTTCGGTGGTCAACCACACTCGCCTTACCATCTAGGCCTAGGCCGCTAGCGAGAAGTGGTTATAAACAATAATTGGCAGGGCATGGCTTGTTTACTATTTAGGGGGTTTGTTTACTATTTTAAAACATCTAATATTTCACTTCATGCATCACCAAAGTCAATAAAAATACTTTTTAAAAACATAACCTAAAAAACACTTCCGCTTCCTTCTCGGTCGAGTGAACAAATGTCGGGTATCGACCATTTCGTCTTCAGCTTCATATACAAATATAATCAGTTTGGGAGGTGCGCGGTGAGCGTTCGGGACCGTTTTGATTCCCCGAATAAGAATCGTACGTCCAGTAACGTGTTTGAGCCTTAAAAATCCGTGCATGTACAAGATTTAAATGTTACGTCCGGTGGTCTTCGACCCTTAAAACAAGCCGTGCATGTACAAGTCGGAACCTCCAGGATATACTGGAGGGTCTAAAAATAGTATCTCTGTCCAACAGGGTGTAACCATTCTAGAAGGGTCGCACCAGCTCTTGTTAAGCCCGGACAGGAGTCTTTATTACTAAGTAACCTTAAAAAAAGCCTTGCCACTTTCGGGAATCCATATCACAAACGCAGCATCGAACTATGTACTATATATTACTGAACCCATTGAAACTGGACTGTGACGACATTGAAACAAACCCTCTACATAGTGAGCAAACCAAGTCCTGCCCAACTGTCATTATGGTTTGTAACCGCTGCTCGATACAGGCAATTGTCCACCACTCACGTTTACGTACGTCAAATTTCCGACTTCGAACCTGCGCATTTAGCAGCAGCCACTGCTGTTTTAATATTTCGCTTCCCGCGTGGCCCACCGCTCGCTTCGGGGGTTCAACCAAACGAAAACTAATCCAAGGCGCTGCCCAAAATCAAGGCAAAACAACTTTGAAAAATATATGCGTGGAGGCTCAAAATTTGCGTACCTAGACGCGAATAGGTCAACCTGGCACATAAACCCAAGTGTCATAAGTATACGCCCAAACGTCTACTTTACCTGATATTACTACGCGCAACAGCGAATCATTTGCTCGAATACAAAACATAACAGCACGTTTAATATATGTATGTCTCTGCGGTGCAATGAATTCTCTGGAAGTGCTCTAGTGGTTCAGATGCTGGATCTCTGATACGGCGGCGGCCTGGGATTCAATTCCTGTCCGTTAAAAAAATATGTAAGGTTATGTTTGTTAAAAGTATTAGTTCTTCATTTTGGGCATGCCTTGGGTTAGTTCCTGCTCTTTAAGCCCCCGTAGGCTCTTTTCAGTTCATAGTGTACTTGTGAATGAGAGGCGCGTGATTGGCTAGATACATGAAGTGACGCATGTCTTGGCGATTTACAGTTGTGTCCAAGTCCGCAGATGATCTAGGGGTCTGCATGGTTGGACTTCACTTCGGCGACCCGGGTTCAAATCCCGTCGGTTCTGTTTTTTTGTTATAAGTACAGCTTTTTTCTTGATTTTTGGGTTATTCTTGGGTATAGCTTAGGTTAGCACTTGGTAAGTTCCCTTTTCTTGAGCCCCAAAGCGAGCGGAGGGTCATATACTTGTCAATTACAGGTCTTTAAATCGCATGCATTCACAAGTGCACTACGAACTGAAATATTGCCTCCCGTAGCGAGCGGAGGGTCATGCGTGAAGTGAAATAATCACTGACTTGTATAGGAGTGGATAAGCAATAGCCGTCTATCGCATTATTCAAAAGTGGCAACCTATGGGCGAAAAAACAGGTTTTTGCGCATGACAAAATCGACGCAAAATCGAAAAACGTAAACAAAGAAGATACCGTTTCGTCATGCGCACTAAAACACTTGCCGTCTCAGCAGGCGTCGGTCAGGACCGAATTTGGCTTTTGTCTTTGACATGTTTTCGTTTTGACGGTGCGGCGTTTGTGTTGATGATTCGAATACTTCACTTTTTATTGACTCTCTTTGCTTGTTTGTAGTTGCTTAATTAGTTTTAGTTTAGTGGTTCACGTTTGGACTTTGTGCGTACCCTATTTTGATTTTCGTTTAAATTGAACAATACGCACATAAACAATGGGCGATGCTACCAAAATAGAATCCCGAAAGTGTATGGTTGTGTTTTGTAGCAGTAGAGGCAAAATACCCGGGATTTCTTATTTCAAGTAAGTATAATTATTATAAGTATTACTTATTTATACCTTATTGTTTGTTTCAGTATGCTAACTGGGGCCCATTTCACAATCGGCAAAACTACTCTACCGAATATTTGGTGAAATAATTACTTTCGGAGTCCGGGCCTGCCTACTGACCTTCACGGTGCAACAGCTAACGCCTTCTAATTTTCTAATGCGCAAGTCCAAATTGAAATATCTTTGTTTGCATTTCGCGTTCGTAAATTTGCCATGTTTGATCTATTTATTGCTTATCCACGCCTATACAAATCAATGGAAATAATACATTGGGCTAATTAGATGCCGTGCTATGTCTAGCTCCAAGTAAAGCTTAACAAGTTTATTTTGTCAGTTTTAATGTTAAACACATCACTGAAAATGCGTTCAACACCGGTGTTTGGCGTTGGAAAATGGCAACCCCATCAGTAGTGATAGTTTTTTTTTTAATTAGAATATTATCCTTATGATATAGTTTAAAGTAAAAAATCGAGTAAAGTACACAGTGGCGAATTTACCATAAGGCCCGGACCTAGGGCGGCCAGATTTTCATTATGTAGTCTATATGATGGATGCTGAGAAAGGGGCGGCTGATAGCTTGGGGCCTATGGCGGCCGAGACTGCAAATCTGCCACTGAAAGTACAGAAAATTGTGTGCCACGGTATGACTTGCGTCGAGCCGGACCGTTCAACTTTCCATCATTCAAACTCGGTGTTGCGCATGCGTATTTGCGTAACAACGCCAACGTATCATTGTTGTAATATGGTTTGAATGGTGGGCATCAGAATATATTCGCAGAAACCCATGCAAGCTGCTGTATATCCATTATAATGGGGCTCTTAACCCAATTTTTTTTTTATCATTAAACTAATATTTCACTTCACGTATGGCCGCAACTAACCAAAACTAATCGCACGCATGCCCAAAATCGGGAAAATATTTAAAAAAAGCAGTACGACGATCCATTTTTTACATCTTATCCAACAACGATCCACACAAACAATTATTTACAGGAGTATTTCTACTTAAATCCGATCGGGGAGCAGCAGTAAGATATTCAATTCAATTGGCTTGTTTGTGAAAGAGCCACTTGTGTCACTCGAAACTACCGAGTCGCTGTAATTGCGGCCGGAACACCGGTTTCAAACGATGGAATGTTGAGCGGTCCGGCAAAATGCAAATCCACGGGATGTATTGTATCCGTTCAGAATATTGCTTGATGCTTGGCCTTTCCGTGATGCCAATGCCATGCCTTCTACCTAATTCTAAAAAACCTTCCAAATTTGCCCACTGAGATCTGATTTGATATATTTTGAATAAATTATTCGGTTTCAAAATATCGGTTATTTATCCGATCGGGTCAGAAAACTATCACCACCCAAGGTTGGTAGAGGATAGGATGTCCGATAATTTCTCCGATCGATTCGTGACGTCATCTGTTGAAAGCCCATATGCTAGAACATATGGATGGTACGGTTTTGTCGATTTGCTCTGCTATTTTTCAACATAGAGATATAAACCGAGAAATATTTATAATCAGGAGGATAAGATCCTAATAATATACAAAGTGCTCCATTGAAAACAATACTTTAGAGGACCATAAAAAAAGATGATGGAAATGCGAGTTATCTGAATCGCTAGGTATATCTATAAAATGGCATTAAATAAAGGCACTGTTTATTTTATTGGTACTAAAATTACGGTAGTTAAAAGATAAATGATTCAGCACTAATAAACTAAAATTTCCTAGTACAAATAAGCTCCACATACTTAAATATACGATTTATAATCAGAAGACTTTTAACACCATATTTAACAATTAAAAAATACGGCAAAAAGTCTATATAAACTTGTCTGAAAATGCACAGTTTATAAGATACAGGGTGCTGAAAAGCTATTTTATATATCCCAAATACTCTTTAGACGATTTAAATGAAAATTTGTGGTGTTCCTTGTAGTAATAAGTGACTAAGGTAGACCCAGTTAGATTAAAATTATTAAATCCAGTGGCGTCTCGGGGGCACCTTGGCCAATATTTAGGAAATATATGTGCCACTGACTTTTTTCGTATTTTTATATATATTTTTTTCGGAATAAGTAAAAAAATACAACTTTTTTTGTCGTTTAAATGTAAAAAAGTGTACCGACTTAGGACTTTTACACATAATTCAAACACCATTCAAATACAAAATATTACAAAATAATCGAAGTAAGTATTCGATTCTGGCTTTCATTGAAGAATTCAAATGCCAAAAATATTCGAAAGCCCTAACAACGAATTCATCGTCCGTCGAATGTTGGCATATTATTAATTTCATAATTTTGCGGCTGTCGGCTGGTATGACATAAATATTTTTGCAATATATAGAAGATAAGGAGAGTTTTACGGTTGGAAACTAGCGTCTAGCCTCTGCGATAACTTGGAGCTAATAATTTGGTTTGTTGACTATTTAGAGGGTTTCTGTACTACTTTAGAATGATATTTCACCTCACGCATGACCCTCCGGGAGTGCAACCAACAAAAACTAACCCAAGGCCTGCCAAAAATGAAGAAAAAAACTTTTTACAAACAAAACCTTAAAAATATAACAGAAAACATCGACGGGAATTAAACCTGGGCCGCCGTAGCACAGACCCAGTATTTAACCACTGAACCACCAGAGACCAGAGCAATTGACAGCAATTCATTGCGCCATAACATCGGTAAACTAAAGGGTCATGCGTTATTGGTCTAGCTGATTAGTTGCCGTACGCGATATTTCAGTTCGTAATGCACTTGTAAGCACACGCCATTTAAAGACCTGTACGCAATATTTCAGTTCGTAGTGCAATTGTAAGCGCATGCGGTTTAAAGACTTGTACGCGATATTTCAGTTCGTAGTGCACTTGTAAATGCATGCGATTTAAAGATCTACAATTGACAAGTATATGGCCCTCCCCTCGCTCTGGTGCTCAAGAAAAGGAAACTAACCAAGTGCTAACCCAAGAATTAAGAAAAAAATTGAATACCTAAACCGACGGGATTTGAACCCCTAGACCATCTGCTGACTTATAAACAACTGGTTGCATTGCCAAGACATACGTCACCTCACGTAGCTAGCCAATCACGCGCCTCTCATTCACAAGTGCACTATGAACTGAAATCTCGCTTGCCGTACCGACGACTATTCGTAAATCACAGTAGACGTTTGCCGGACATCAAATTGATTCGAGTTGCGCGCGCATTACATTAGTGACAAACACCATTTTTCTGGGGTCTAGCGAATTGCTGTCAGGTAATCTCGTAGCTCAGTGGTACGATGCCTAGTTTCGGATCCGGCGGCACGGGTTCAATTCCCGTCGATGTTTTTTTTAAATTTTTTTCAAAGTTATGTTTGCTTCCTTTTTAAAATTGGGTGTTTTGTTTGGTTGCGCCCCGGAGCGAGCGGAGAGCCATGTGCGAAGTGAAACAATGCATATTTAAACTCATCTGTCAATCAATAATGTGATGCGCGCGCAACTCCGAATCACTTTGATGTGGTCCGGGCAACGTCTTATGTAAATCACTGACAACAATCACCTGGACCATGAAGATATCTATTTGTCAAAAATATGTTTATGTGCATTTTGATGCGCGCGCAGCCCAGAACTCATCAAGCGGTAGTACTCGTTATGCCTGCGCCCCGAAGCGAGTGGAAGGTCATGCGTGAGTGAAGTTAACAGTACTCCTTTAAATTCTCGCCCTACCTAGATACGTCGCAAACAGCTGATCATAAAAACGCATCTGCACACGATTGCGAATAGTTATACCGCAGGGGCTAGACTAGACGTAAGCGGTCCGGGAATTCAAGTTATTAAAAAGTGATGATTTTAGTAAATCTTTAATAAACGTTTACATTACATATAAACAAAACAACTTTTAATTAATATTCTATTTTTTAATTGTAAATGGTTTCGCTAATCTTTGTAAAATAATTTGTTCTTATGCTTAAATGTATCAAGAATTCAAGATCAAACAATCCTTTCTAGACCATCAAGTTTTTCCACATAGCTTCCTGTTACGGTCATATAATTCAAATAATTGTACTGCAATTAAATGTCCATTTCTCGACATTTTCGAGACAGAGAAGCATTTACAAAGTTTTTCTCCTAGAAATTCCCTCGGAATCACCTAAAGTGCGCCAAAAAGTTAGGTCAAACAAATGAAGATTTTTATGTTTTTTTTTTTAAGAAAAATAATCGCTTTTTAGAAAAACTAATCACTCGACGAGAATCTACACCATAACCGTACCCGGGTTGTTTTTTGGTGTCTAAGCTGATGCTTCCTCAAATATGTCAGTCAATATAGGCAATAAGTACAATACAATCAGTCAAAACCATGTTGATCAACAGTTTTATGCAGAGTTAAATGACGTTTTAAAGATTTTCTATGCTTTGATTTAAACGAACAATCTAGACAGTGAAGCCACTGAATTTGATCATCAGGCATATGAATTAACGCATGCGTTGATAAACTTCTTTTTTCGATTGTTTTATAGGGACAAACTGGACATTTATGCCAACCTTCTGCGTCTTCGCCTTGATGCCTAATCTTGTGCTTCTTTAAATAATCTTTTCGAAGGGTTTTATACGGGCAATCTGGACACTGGAACCAGTCAAAACCATTTTGGTCCGCAGTTATATGAGTATTTAAGTGGCGTGTTAGAGAAAGTTTCCGTTTTGTTTTAAACAAACAATCTAAACACCGAAACCACTCGACTTGATCAGAAGGCTTATGAATTAAAGTATGAGCCGATAAATGACTTTTGTCTATTGTTTTATAGGGGCACTCTGCACATTTATGCCAACTTTTTGCATCTTCGACTTGATGCCAGTTCAAACTATGTGTATATAAGTGGCGTTCTAGAGAGCTTTTTCGCTTTGATTTAAATGAACAATGTAAACAACAAAACCACTGAATCTCCTCAGCAGGCATATGAATTAAGGCATGCGCTGACAAATTCCATTTGTTGAT
>MU187399.1:51999-75258 GCA_016904865.1 Pissodes strobi | reverse complement strand
ATCTTGAAGAACAGAAAAAGTAGCAATGAAAATGTGAAATTTATTTTGTTATTTCTATTCAAATAGATTCATAAAAAAATAAAAATTAAATCGCGAATATTCGTTTTTTTTTGAAAAATCTTCGGAAGTATTCGGAATTTTTAAACTTGTAAGGTGGCATTTTGATTACCATCAAACTGCGCAACTTTGCCTCTATTTAACCGACCTCGTATCTCTTTTAGTTTCCGAGATCCCAATGATGAGGCTCGAATTTGGGACATCCTGTACATGGACGTGCTCTGAGATTCTAAGATTTAACATAAATTTTGAAAAAACTAATATAGGGGTAAGAGTAAACATATATTTACTTTTGCCTTATTTCCTTTTTAAACCAGTACCCTGGAATCTTTTTTTTTTCGTTTCAGATTGGTTGGTAACTATCAATGTCGTACCGAAACGGTTTGTTATGCAGAAGAGTAAATGATGCAAGAAATAATAAAATGACGTGAAATATAATAAGTTGAGTCTACAAAAAGCTGCACAAATTCTAAGTTTTGGTGACAACGAAATCAGGAATTAGTGGCGTACTTGGAGAAAATAGCAGAAGAAGAAAACAACCACTTTGATGCTGAAGTGGTTAAATATTTATCAGTGCGTTTTTAATTAAATTACTAGAAATTTATTTAATAGTTATTGTTTGTGTAGTTATAATATATATGCTCTTTGGTTAGGCAGGCAGCACATAATTTCAAAAATTAAATATTAATATAAAAATCATGTAACAACTATCCCATTCTCTTGCAGGCTATACATCCTATAAATCTATATATTCGTCTCTTTTGAGTGTCTATTTTTCGTGTCCGTTTCATCCAGGT
Source organism: Pissodes strobi (assembly GCA_016904865.1). Taxonomy (NCBI): domain Eukaryota; kingdom Metazoa; phylum Arthropoda; class Insecta; order Coleoptera; family Curculionidae; genus Pissodes; species Pissodes strobi. Next base: position 74,404 of record MU187399.1, on the reverse strand, counting down.
TAAAATTACACCCAACGGTGCTAAATAAGTTTTCACTTCAAAAAATCTGATATGTTCAAAAATGGTGCATCTGGCAACATCGATGTCACTGTCGGGCTAAGACGATTACTGAAAGACTAATAAATAGGCTATATATTTTGAAATTTGCATTTTACAGGTCGTTTATGGCATGCTGATCTATTTGCAGAAACTCCCCCAAAAATAATAGTACCTTAATAGTACCTACCTTAATTATACTATTTCAAGAAACTAAAGGGTACAGGGTGTCCCGTTTATTTTGGGGCACATCTCAGAACATATAGGAAAGGTAGCTTAAAGTTAATTGCTACATACTGGTGCATATGTTAATAATATTTTCAATTAAACAAGGTGTTTCATAAAAATCTAACGATATTTTCCTATATTTTTAATGAGACATTGCATATATTATAACATATTTCGATTTTGCGCCATTCTAGACACATTTCCTGTATAGTGTCCTATACCTAAGTTCGTTTCTGACATTTTAAGTTTTATGTCAAAAATTATATGTGCCATAACTAGCAAATTTTCTACTCAGATTTTATTTGCGAATTTTGTGGCGGATCATAAGTATTCTATTTGCCCTAACACGGTGAGGTCAGATAGAATAGTGCATATAACTCTAAAACATTAAATTAGGATGTTCATGAACTGGTTAACATATATTTTGTTTTACGTTTAGGATTTTCATAATATGTTGTATTCCTGTTACTGATAATAATAACCGTAAGTATATCTCCAATTAAAAAAGAAAAATTACTAAAGCTTACATACACACTCTTCCCTCCCTCTTTCCTGCTGCGGCTCTTCTAGTGTGTACATACACTAATTTTGTAAAATGTGTGATTTGATCATGTTTCATGGCGAAAAAGACCAAATGATTTTTTTTCTATAAACATCTATAGTTGTAATAAGTATTTTCCAGACATGACAGTCATCTAATAGTTATTTGTTTTCGTAGGCAGCAAATTAGTAGATTGACTGCCGCGGCTCAATTCAGCTAAGGCAGTCAATCTACTTTGCTGCCAAGATGAACATATAATTTTTTCACCGATTGTTTATAATGATATATGTATATTGTATATTTGCAAATTATTACAATTCCCACAATCTTTTTATTTTTCCTGTAGTGATAAATTAAAACAAAATTTGATAGAAATCGCAATTGTTGGAACGGTTGGTTGCTATGGAAATGTATATGTTCATAATAAACTTAAGTTTGGCAACTTATGTCAAACGTTTTATTCCCATGGAGACTAATTATTTTGCTGCCTAGGCAGGAAAGTACTTACTTTTCTGCCAAGGCAGGAAAAGTAATAGGTACATTGCTGATTGATATGTTACAGATGAGGCCGGAGAAAAAAAATATGTTTTATGAAACTTGTAATAAATTTTACACAATGAGCTTATTGTCTCACAAATAGAATTGAGGAATTGTAAGTTCAGGTTCTTGGTTCAATGATTGTACAGAATCATTTCAGTCTGTTGCAACCATTCATGAATTAATTGAAGAAAATTAGACTACATTTGAGGTTAATTAAAAGAACTAACCCATACTAAACTAATGTAAACCGGATAATTGAAAAAGAATACAGCACGATACACATATAATGGTATGATCTCGTGCAGGCAGAACCTCCCACCTGATAATGTATGACGTCACCTGGGAGAGACGGTTCCAATTTTGCCATGTAAGCGTGTATAGAACATATATTTTGAAATAGAAGATTCGTAGTTTTGGGGGAATTAAAAGGATATTTTGGATGAAAAGTACCTTCCAAATTACATGTGTTAACTGAAGAATAAAAGCTCTTTAATTCCATAAGTATATTAATAATAATTAATATAATATACATAATTTTACTCTAAGAAAAAATATAAATAATAAAAATGTGTAAATGGTTATTTTTGTATTATTTCAATACTAATGAACTAAGTAATTTTAGCATTACCTCAACGGTGCACCTATATTAAATTTAATATTGCAATTTTTCCCAATTTGATTTGTTTATTTTTTAATTATACCGAGAGAAATAAAGAACACAAATACCTACCTTTATATTTTTAAGTTAAATTAAAATCAAATATATAAAATTTAAGTAAAAAATAAATCAGTCCAGGTATAAAAATAAACACGTTAAAAGAACATCAAAAACTTTATAAGAAGTAGCATTTACTTATCAAGTCCTAATTTATATGCAAACAAAAATTCACAATTAATAATACTTACCTACTTAATAGAGTGTACGATGCAATATGAATCAATATTGTGTACGAATTTGCCACAAATGCCACAGACTTCGATATTTAAGTAAATTTTTACCTTAAAGTATCCAATAAAATCGTTAAAAACTTCTGCTTTGCGTTTAACAACAATAATTTTTTATGAGATTTCATGCAAAGAAATGTACTTACTTGTCACAAAAATTATGCGCATCGATAGGCAGCATGAAAGTGAAATTTTACCTCAAAGTCTACAGAAACTGCATCTAAACACCAGAAAATGTGAATTTTTCGAACCCTGGTCCATTTGTTCGGCTTCCAGCCGTTAAAAAAAAACACTACGTTATAGAAATCTACAGATTCTAGCTTAAACGTCATATCAAAATATTGGAAGATGTATTCCTCCATATTTCCCTGGGCATCAAAAGCAGAGTATATATTAAACACTCAAATGTGCCGATATGTAGAAAACTTGAGAAATTCCTACGATTTTCTGCATATTTCCCTCTAACCTCGATTTTCTCGTATATTGTACAGACAATTTCAATAGAAGTTTTTTATAGCATATCGAGGTTTCCGAATATGCGATTGTTTTATTGAAAATAGTCTATGGTAGGTTTAAAATAGATTTTTCAGTACTGAGAATCAAAAAAAAATCACCGATTCGGCATTTTTAATAGTATCGTTGCGATTTTTTGGTATAAACTTCCTCCTTAATGCGCGCAAGTTCGGATGCTCCAGATTATTGGGTTTTCTAGTAATCAAATATTGGAGACGTGTCGTGTCAAAACATGAAATAGTGAAAAGTTTAAATTCGACTAGCTCACCCTATATAAAGGGCTTTACGATCTTTTATATTGATTATCGTCAAATAATCGATTTTTCTATGAAGAAATTATTGTACCAGAAAAAAAAATTAAAACCTGACCTACAAATCGACATTTTTCACTTTTCCCCAATGGTCCATCTTCTCGATTTTTTCGAAATAGCCAAGCACTCAGACTGTTTTTGTCCTAGAAATTTCCTATGAATTGTCATCTAGATCTTCGTGATTAACGAAGACGACGACGCCTGACGGCTCAATCTCGAACGTGTCACAAGAAGCTTTCACTTCAATAATCTAAGTATTACCTTGCTTTTGCTGCAGAAAAACATTTTATCAAATCAAATGTAATATAAAAGTATAAAGAATTTTGGATTTTCCTCCTTAAACTTATTTAAAACCATTATACAAACTTAGAATAAATTTTACAACAGTTGGGGGACCCAAATTTTGAAACGGGATCATTATGCCATAAACTAATTGTAAAATGAACATAAGATGTCTGGAAGGAGCCTATGAACAATCGTCTATAGCCGACAAACGCATTACGATGTTGCCAAATGTACCTACCGTTTCTAACAAGAAAGAAACGATTTTTATAATCAATATTTAATTTTTGAATGCATATTAGTTAATAACGTTTTTTTTTCTGTTCGCAGGAATAAGGGTTCAGGAAACTTAGTAGTAGAAGAACATCACGTAATATACCATAATTAATAAATATTTTTCAATTGATACACTTTATTACTCAATTACGCACCTATAACTGGTATACTTATACCATTTTACTAGTACCTAGTAACATGAAGGTCCAGGAAATCTTTGTAAATAAAATCAGTTTTATCGTTCATTATTTCTTAACTCACATAGGCAAATTGTTACGTGCAAAATCGATTGCCCAAATCGGGATGGCAGAAAATTATTTAATATTTTTATTTTAATTTAAGATACATATTAAAGTGCCTTTAAAATATTTCTTACGTTCATATATTATAGGGTGTACGAAATCTACACAATTTGTGAAGAATACAAAAATGAGAGAAATAATCCCAATAATTGAAATATGAACAAATATTTTTAATATTTTATCTCAAAATCTCCCATAAAATCGCAAGACACCTCGTTTTTTTGCTTTAAAATATCTTCCGATCCTGGTCTAATTTCATTTCAGGCAAATAAATCTACTTATACTTACTTCAAAAACTTTACGCATCGATATGCTGAAAATAAAATTTGAGTTCGAAATTTTCCATAAAATAAACAGAAACTATACCTATTGAGCCACCAAAAATTTTTCAAATATTCCTACTCTAACCTATTTTTCTTCAAGCCCTTTCCATAAAATATTTCACACAATTAAATGTATAAATATACATATTTTAATCTAAACGTCATGTCAAAGTATTGGTAGACGTATTCCTTTAAATTTTCCATCATACATTAAAAGAGCTATCTATTCAAACTCATAAATATCCCGAAACCTAGAAAACTTGAAAAGTTTTTACGATTTTCTGTACGTTACCCTTTAACGTCGATTTTGTCATATTTCCTGATGATCTTGTAGGAGGAGAATGAGTAGAACTTTTTTTATAGTAGAAATATCGGGGGGTACGAATCTGGGATTATTTTTTCGAAAATAGCGATGCGTTGGATACGAGTAAAGTAGATTTATCAAACTGAAAATTAAAAAGAATCACCGATTTGGTATTTTCAAACGTATTGATGATATTTTTTGGTATGTTGCGTCCCCCTCTTTACTACACATACGCTTAGTTGCTTCGGATTATTCGATTTTCCAGAAATAAAATATTATGTGGTAACGTGTCGTGTAAAAAGTCGAAATGGCGAAAAATTTATATTGAGCTAACTTACCTAAAAGGCACACTTTAAAGTGTCTTCTTGTTCGATATATTACTTAAATTCTGGTTAAGTAACCGATTTTTCTATACAAAAAATTATTTTCTGAGCAAAAAAAAAATTTCTTTGGACTACAAATCAATGCTTTTGCATTTTTTCCTCCAAAATCAATTTTCTAGACATTTTCGAAACAGGGAACCATTTAGAGAGCTTTTCTCTTCGTATCTTTTTATCCTCGCCATATTTCGACTCCCGCCAATTTCTCCCGGACGACCGTCCAAAAGAAAGTGTCAAGAAAATTGCATCAAAATAAATAAAAGCTTTAGACAGTTTTCAAGTATCTATCTAATTTTTTGAAAAATTGCTGATTTGACTTAATAACTCAGAAACGGAAGATCGGATCGCCAAAAATATTGACCGTCGGCTGCTGCAAGTGTTGCTTAAAAACGTGCCAAATTTGAAAACTTTACCATTAGGCGCTTGGCTGAAATCTACTCCAACCCACTTTACTCAAACGAACGTTACGTAACCGAGCCTTACGCCTGACGGCTCCGACTCGTTCACTACCCAGGATTTTTTTTGCTGAACACACCCAAAGAAGTTTTCACTTCAAAAATGTAGGCATTACCATGCTTTTGATTCAGAAATTAGCCCAAAAATATAATATAATGAATGTATAAAGCATATTCAGATCCTCCTCAAATTTGTTTAGAGCAATTACATAAACTTAAAATAAACTTTACAATAGATGGCGCCACTAAATTATGGAATGAGCACATTATGTCATAAAAAATTGTAATATAAAAATAAAACTATATTGCTGCCTATGAGCAACCGTCTATTGCCGACAAAGAAAACACGATGTTGTCAGATGTACCTACCGGGCGTAAGAGAGATACGGTATTTATTTCTAATATTTCATTTTCTGTTCACAGGAATAAGGGTTCAGGAAACTTATTATCTATGGATAACTAATATTTTTCAATTATAAACTTTATGAATCAGTCTATCTTTTTACCAGTACCTACATACTGATACACGAATGATTTTATAACCAAATAAGCTTTATTTTGAAACACTGAAAAATTGAAACTGAGCTTAAAAATCGATCGTAAGGTGCAGAATTAACTGAGGCAAATCAGGCGGTCTGCGTTTAGTTACACAACCCTAGGTAAAGAGCTCGGCTTATTTAATATTTTTGCTGAAATTACTTTTGTAATTTAGATTTTCAATAATAAATCTTTAATTCTCTCCTGCCAAAATTCAAGTATTTCAAATTCACGAGTAAATTAAAATAAGCGTATAATCTATCTCTAACGCTAAAAATAACCCCAAAATCCTTAAAGCTGAATTTACAAAATTCAATACCTGGGAGTTGAATCATGATATCGGCACTGATGCCAGATTTACCAATTTTACGCTACACATAGTCATTTTGTTATCTTAATAATCCGGTCAAAATAAACAAAAAAAGTGGTAAGTTTAAATAATTCGCATAGAGCTAAAAATAGGCACAGTTCATAAGTACACTATTACAAATAAAATATCAAAAATCCCCACCGATTCCAAGTGTGCTAAAAATATACTTATTGAAGGTCAAAGGTCAAAAGTATGTTTTTTAATTATTAAGCTATCGCTATTTCAAAAGTTTAAAAATAATAATAATATGAGCTCCTACACGGCCCATATACATTATCGGACTTTCAATTTATAGTCAATATATAATAAGTTATATATTATATAAGTAATAAGTTTCTAAAAGAATGCGGTAAAAAAAAAAATTGATTTCATTGAGCCCCTATCAAAACAGTTAAAAACAAAACTACTGCTACTGACGGCCTTCGCCGTACGGTATAAACTGTGGTAGATGCAAGTTATTCACGAGTGGAGAGAGATATTGAAGACGTCAAAAAAACTTTTTGATTGGTACTTCTTATCACATGATCTTTTTCCTGACGTTAAACAAATTACTTCCATTGCCAGTAGAGTCGTCGGTGATAATAAAATTAATTATCGTAATGATCGTGAAGTGGGATTGGCTTCTGTTACTAAAATGGCAGGACAAGATTTCAATAATATTAAATTAAAACGTGCTGACAAAGTCTTTCCCCTTTTATAACAATGAGTAGCACCATAAAAGTGCATGACGAAAAGATACATGTAGATCTTGTATTATTATTTCAACGCATGAAGTATTACTAATACATTTGAGGCTGAAATGGAAAAATTCTTTGAATATGGATTAACTCCCTACCCATTATCACTCTTTGATGCAATTGGAAACACAATAATATTAATACCCTTGAGATAATCCACCTCTTTAAAATTCTATTTTAAAGTCGAGTTTTTGCGAGGTTTTTTGGAGGAGATCCGAAAGGCATTGCTTGAGAACGGAAAATAGAGTCAGAAGTCAGCGGAATGTACGGTTTATTTTGGTGATTTGTTTTGCTTCTGTATTGCAATATGTCATTACAAATCGGTAAAATGAAACTTATAATATTGTTATTAACCTAATTTGTACCATTATGTATTTTATACTCATTGATAATTCATATTTGATGGTATAACGTGTGTATATATTTTGATATTGCTACTAACCTAATTTGCACAAGTATATTTATTTTATTCTTATTGATAATAATTCATATTTGATGGCACAACATGTGTATATATTTTGATATTCTTATAAACATAAGTTGCACAAATATTTCATCCTGACAATGGATAATTTATATTTGATGGTATAATATGTGTATATGTTTAATGAAATCGTTTTATGCTGTGAATAACACTGTATTGTTTGCTGTCTTTTCGTGCTGGAATTTTAGTTTTAGTATGACTGTGATTGTAATGTAAGTAAGGGACTTGATGAATCCACTAACATTTTCCTCCCCTGACTGAGCGAATATCCTAGCTATAAATCGTGAGCTTGCTAAGTCGTTCTTTTAACAAATGTTATATTTTTAATGATTTGCTTTTGTATGAAACCTATGTAAAATTTAAATTAACATTAATTTGTAACCTTGATTTTGACTTCATGCCAATTGCTTATAAGCACCCGAAATGAAAAAAGATCTGTAGCCTGTGCGCAATTACACAGAATAAAACCATATATTCGGAATTGAAATATATCATATCGAAATGACTATTAGTAATAAGCAACAGTAAAGGTATAAGCTATTTGAATCGTTCTTCCGTACCCTATAATCTTACAGCCTACAAGAGAAATACTATTCAATCACAAAACTGTTTACATGATATAATCAATCGCTAAGCGATGCCGAAGGAAATATATATTAATCGGCCTGTAGGTCTTACTAGAGATATTGGCTCAATTTGCAACTATAGCTGAGTAGCCTCCCGTATGGGACCTCAGTACCTGCTGGCGACGTCTGGCTAACTAATACTAAACTCTTCAGTTTGGAAAGCATTGTAGTATTGTCACAAGTGTGGAACGACAAATTGTGATGCGTGGGACAGTAATTTAATTAATTGTTATACTAATAAAGGTTGTACAGCATAACTCGGTTTAGGAATTGTGATCGAGGTTTTCTCTGCCATGCTCTTTTCCCTCGTGAATTCCAGGCGGAGTATGGCACGTTTTTCTTTAATAAATTAGGCGTATTAGGAATCTGTGGTTTAATTTACATGACGCACCTTTCCCTCAAATTTCCCTAATTGTGTTTAGTCGAAGCACAATCCGAATAAATAAAAATTGTGTAAGATATAATAATAGCACAACGTAGTTATTGATTTTCTTTTCAATCTATTTTGACGATCATTGGCAAAATAAAGACAAAGCTCAACTTATCTCATTCAACTATGTTAAACAGACCCGGGTGGGTTATACTACAGATTTTGGTGCCGTGACCAGGATTGCGGTTATTCGACGGACAATGTGGAAGTTTGAGCGAGAATGTGTTGCATTTTTTACATAAAACAGCAGGGCCCACGATTAAAAGAACAATCAGTTTCTAATTAAGCCTAGCCACTAAAATAAATACATGTATAGACATGTATGTTTCAAGTGAATAAGCATTTATTTATTTTTCTGAACGAAAAATCATGTACACAATCAAGACCGACGCCACTGTTTGAAATTTCAATTATTGCAGTTTTCGACCCGATGTCGATCGTATGATACGTATAAAAACCAGCTTTTCGACAAGCCATATCGTTTTTGCGCCAAAATACTTCTAGCGTTCTAGAATGTTATGTTACCCTAGTCCGGTGTCTCAAATAACGTAAATAACGGATTGCAGTTTTTTCTTTTCAGGCCTAAAATGTCCATATGCCATATATTATTTGCCCAGATATAAATGATTTTAATTTGCAAGATCAATTGAAGACTAATATCGGTACCAATGGTCGTATCCTATTTAATTATAGTTTAGGGGCGACATCATGAAATCTAAATTAAAGAAGCTATTCACATCTTTATAAAATATCAAAATATGGCTTATTAAATATTTTGGAAATAAAATCAAAATATTTATTCGACAGACCCCTATAAAATTCAGATCCGGATTGTCTTATATAACACGTAACTGATAATATTTTTCTGGGATGTTTTGACATTTTAAGTGCGTTTATACAGAACATGCATAACTACCGATATTAGTAAAGTATTATATTGCATATTTGGGCTGTGTTTACACCGAGATATATTAAATCAGCATATAATTATACTATAATTAAGAATTAAACAGCAGGACTGATTTTATACCAAATTTATGTCCGCTTGATTTGGCAGCTCTGCTGTCGATTTTTGCAATAGGCTTGCGTTGTTTGTTTTTTTTTAATTGGCTGGCTACAGTCCGTGTCATTTTGAATGATCCACAGTTGACATGACATGCACATGGTTTTTTTGTTTATTTTAAATTAATGCTTCGTGTTAAATTAAAAATAAATAATAATAATAATTCGGTGGTTTGGTTCTGCAAACTGCCGGTTCTTGACGATGAAAAGTAAGAGAGATAACTGCGCCCTTGGTTGTTTCATTTGGATTAGTTAAGAGAGTACTGCGCGTGGTGCGTTTGTTTTGTTAGTTTGGGTTAATTTTAGTGTTGTGCCTTCAGATTCTACTTGTCAAGACTGTCAACTTCAACAACGACATCATAGAGAAAGCAAAACTTTTTTTTCTTTGTCTATGAACGACACATTTTGTCGTTCCACGAAAAGCGTGGTTTAGGCATCGGCCTTTAGTTATGTATTGTATCATTTAAATTGTGACTTTTAACTTTTTAATTGTGATTTGACCGTTGTTTGTTGGTGTTGTTTGTTTCTCTTCGTTGACATACTCTTCAGGTCCAAATGACAAGTAAGTGAAAGAACCTCTACCATTTTCCTTTGTTTCTGAAAATTCACACAAAAACTCGCCGAAAAAATGCACCATTCTCAACTTACACACTTATTTTTATACCTTCAAATTTCTAACACTCTCAGAATCCTGACATAACGAGCTCAATTATATCATTTTCTTTCATAAAGATCTTACATCAGCCACTTACTTTCCGTTAGTGGGTGGTTCTTCTAATTGCTTTTCAGGTAACACTGATGATGGCCTAGGCCGAGAGCGCTCTGTTGCTATGCTTCTATAGAAAGTCCTTTTTGGATTAAAATTTGGCATGGAATACTACAACATATTTCATTAATATGATTCATACATGCACACGGCCACTATTCTTCACTTAAAACACAGAAGTCCGCCATCTACAGTTGCTTTCAATCAGTAAACATTGAAATTATCGACACAAATGCTACCTACATCATCGATGGAGGATATCTATTGCACCACGTTGTGTGGGATAGAGGAGAAAGATTTAACGTTATTTGTGATAAATACATTCAGTACTTACATCGTCATTTTGATTATAGAGTGGCTATAGTATTTGATGGTTACGAAAAATATTAAAACTGTAGAACAACGTCGTCGGACTACAAAAACATCTTCATGCTGTGATGTCGTTTTTTATGACAGTTCCAACAAACCAACAACAATTTCTTTCAAATACTCACAAGTCTCGCTTCACTCCAATGTTATGTGAAAAATTTCCAACTGCGAATATTTTAGTGAAACAAGCTGATAATGCCGCCGATGTACTCATAATTGAAACAGCAGTAGAACATGTAATACAACAAGTACAACCATCGTTGTTGATGAAGATGTTGATTTTTTAATACTACTGACTGCACGAACTCCAATTGATAGGATTGTTTATTTTTTGAAACCTGGGAAGGCTGAGCTGTTCAAACAAAAATGTATTAATCGAAAAGCTTATCTACACATCCAAAATGTCAAGATGATATCTTATTTTTTCTATTTTGGTATCATAAAGAAGTCTTTTCGATACGCAAAGTAGTGTCGAAAAGAAGCTCTTTTCGATACTACTTTTGTTGACTGATTGCTATGATATTAACAAAATTGTTCAATGTCAAGGCTCACTAGCAAAAATTTCGACACCGTTTTGAATGAGATTCCTAATAATACAGACGTCAAAAGTGACAAGATGGCCGTCCAACTTTTGATCGTGACTTAAATAAATTAATGTTTTTCATTAAAAATGTGCAAAATAGAAAAAATAGTATAAAATACACGTTTTAAAAGACATTTAGCGCACTTGCACGTTAGGAAACTCCCCGCAAACGGGTCGCTTCCTAATTTCGTGCTCGTGCGAAAAAATATAGTATTTTAAAACTAGTATCTTAACATACTATTTACATGAAATAACTGGCTGCGATAGTGCATCAGCTATTTTCAAAAGGGGTAAAACAACAGTATTTAAATTGTTTGCGAAACCGTAATGATTTAATCGATTGCGCAGAAGTATTAAAAAAAAATGACGCTTCTCCACAAGTCATCATCACAAACGGGATTCGCGTTCTTCTTGCGATATATGGAGTTTCAAAAAAAATTGATACAAGTACAGATATTCAAGTTTTCTTAAAAATACGCGGAAAAATAAAATAGTACAACTATGTTGTCTTCCTCCAACATCTGATTCTGCTTGTCAACACATATATCGACTACGTTGGGGTTTGGAACCTTCGGCAACATGCACTAAAACATGGTTTTATCCACAATACCGAAACAGAATAATTGCACTCGACGCGCGTTTCGCTAACCATGTTAGCATCATCAGGAGATGATTAAAATTGAGTTAGCGAAACGCGCGTCGAGTGCAATTATTCTGTTTCGGTATTGTGGATAAAACTCTGTTTTAGAACACATATATCGTGTATACTATCAAGTTCAAGTGTGGCTAGGCAGTGGCGCACCCAGAAAATATGTTTGGGGGTGCCCAACATAGGTTGTGCTAAAGAAAATTGGGGTGCCACGCCCTGATGTCACATTTCTGGGGGGGGCGGCCAGCCCGATGCCCCCCTGGGTGCGCCACTGTGGCTAGACAATCAACTGGACCCAAAGAACTGGGGTTGGGAATTGGTAGATAAGACTTTGGAGCCAATTCAAACTTTGCTTCCACCTGCTCCAGAAAACCACTTAACACCATTTTTTGCAATTGCAAAAAGGGTTGTAACACAAACTGTGGGTGTAAAAAGTCGGATTATTTTGTTCACCAGTATGTACAAATTGTCAAGGCCAGTCTCGCTTTAATATTGAATCAAATGCAACAGATGAACGTTTTTATGATATGAATGAGGCGACAACTGATGCATCTTTCTTTTTGGAACAATCTACAGATATCCAGCAAGAAGAGGGCGAAGAGAGCGAGGAAGAAGGCGAAGAAAACAGTACTGTTGAAGGATTTGAAGATTATCAGTCAGACTAAACTTTTCCGAAATCAACTATAATTCGTTACATTATTTTATCATATTACCTTTACCAAACTATTTTTTAAGTATTAGCATATTGTCTAATAAAACCGAATTACAAAAAATTTAAAAAATATTTTGACGTTTGACCTTGAATATATTTTTTAGCAATTAGCAAATTTTTGATGTTTTATTTATAATAGTGTTTTTAAGCTATGCGAATTATTGTAAATTGAAATGTGTATTTTGACTGGATTATAAATGGAACGCTCCATTTGTTTTTGTTGCAATAAATTGGGCCTATGAAATTTAGTAAAACCCCATATTTTGAAAATTGTATCAACTAATAACTGAGATGTGACAAGAACGCATTTCTAGTAAAAAAGACCTTTAAATATCTTCAAAATTGCTAAAGCTGCACTTACAAAATACAGTATCAGGGGATTTTGAGCATATGGAACTGACCAATAGTCTCACTATTGATGTCAGATTTTCCAGTTTAGCACCATATGTAGTGTTCCCCATGTATTTTTAGAGTGATGGATTAAGTAAGCCAAATTTTAAAAAAATTCTAAAATTTCACAGGTTTTATTTGAAACCTGAGATCATATGAAGAACCGGGTCTATAGACATCGTCTTGGAAAATTGAATGACCTCTGCGAAAGAATCCTCGCTGAAGCAGTACTTATTAAACCTGACATATAGAACTTGAACCAGTTCCAAGCCTGGATAAAGTGTGAGGAGAAGCAACCAAAACATTAAATAAAAAAATTAACCTCTTGTTTCTGAAACGTCTCGAGCTTTAGAGCAAACCGAACTCCATGTTAGAATAACATATCAGTTTTCCAAAATTCATATTACATACTATTACTTTTTCTATTTTAAGTAAATGAAACCTGTGAAAATTTTGGATTTTATTAATCCATCGCTATAAAAATAAATGACGAACACTACGTATAGTGCAAAACTGGATAATGGTGAGACTATTGGTCAATTCCGCATCCTCAAAACCCCCCAGGCACTGTATCTTGCAAATGCAGCTTTAGCGATTTTAAAGATATTTAAGCCCGGTACTTTTTACTAAAATTGCGTTGTTATGAGCTCGGTTGTGACATCTCAGCAATTAGTAGAGATAAAACTTTGAAAGTTTGAAGCCTTACTAAATTTTATACGCCAATTTTATTATCATAAAAATAAATGGGGTGTTCCGTTTAATATTACAAAATAATTACGTGTAGCGCAAAACTGGTGAATCTGGCAACAGCGCCAATATCTTCGAGCGTACAGGATCGCACCTTGTCATAAGGCGACTATGATATAAATGTTAGCTAGAATACCCCTGTTACGTTTTGTCTTCAATTATTTAAACACTTCATGCATGGCCCACCGCTTGCTTCGCTCGCTACGGCACTGAAAAAACAATTTGATTAGCTCAAATGCGTACGCGAATCAATTGCGCCATGCATTTGATATAAGCCAAATGCATGGCTCAATTGATGCAAATTCAGGACACATTTGGGATAAACGCCTAAAATTCCTTGTTCCAAAAGGGTATGTTCTTGTCATAAAAGTACAGCAATTTGTATGATTTTATGCCAAAGTTTCAACTCTGTCTTCAAAGTCCATTATGATGTTTTAATAAAGCACTGCGAATTTGCAACAAAAGTATTATAAATTTGCTAAAAACACTGCGAGTTTGCAACAAAAAGCCACGTCGAATTTCTCCTAAAAGCATGCGAGTTTATCTGCACAGGGCGATACGTTATATGTACCCCTCAAAAACTATTTTACAACTTTTTAAGCCGACTAGCAAAAAAGTTTTTGGGTAGGTCCACATATAACTGATCGCCTTGTACAGGGTGGCTCGAATTGGTGTCTATGTATGGGGAACTCGAAAACAGTAAGAGATACAGTGTCGGTCAAATTAAGGCAAAATTGCGCATTTAGGTGCCTAGCAATATGCCGTTTAGAAAGTTTTTAATTTGCGAGTATTTCCGGAGATATCCGGAAAAAACCGAAATTTTGAAAATTCGTTTTATTTTTTTCCTGGGCTTATTTAAAAACGGATTTCAAATTGAATTGCACTTTTGCATTGCCACTTTTCCGCTCTATCTAATGATGGTATCAAATTTGAAATTGGCGTAATTTTAAATAATTTAAGGTAGGTACTTAAATTTTTATATTCTATAAAAATATTTTATTTTGTTTTTTGTATTAAGTGGATAATTGGAGCGTATTAAAAATAAAAAATAGTAAAATTATTTCTTACGAGAATATGGCCATGAACTATTACTCAAACAAGTTGCTTACTGCAAAGATAAAATATTCCCAACTTTTAACCAATTAAAAAATTTATTTAATAGAGAACATCAAAAATGTATAATTATACTATGTGATACTATAGGAATTTCGATGGAAAAACACCAATTGGAATTTTGCTTATAAATAAAATGCACTAAGCAACTTGTTTGAGTAATAGTTCATGGCCATATTCTCTTAAAAAATAATTTTACTATTTTTAATTTTTAATACGGGCTCCAATTTTCCACTTAATGCAAAAAAACAAATAAAATATTTTTATAGAATATGAAAATTTCAAAAGTACCTACCTTAAATTATTTAAAATCACGCCAAAGCAAAATATATAAAATAAAAATTATAAAAAATAGATAAAATAAAAAAATAAAAAATAATAAAAAAAAATAAAAACACATACTCACATTAATAACGCCAATACCATCTGAAAAACGATAAAAAAAAAGTTCGTATTTAAAAAAAGAAAGTTGATGGTGATCCCTTGAAGACGAAACGTCGGATTTCAATCTGGATATCACCATTGGATAGAGCGGAAAAAGTGGCAATGCAAACGTGTAATTAGATTGAAATCCGTCTTTAAATAAGCCCAGGAAAAAAATAAAACCATTTTTCAAAATTTCGGTTTTTTCCGGATATCTCCGTAAATACTAGGAATTTTAAAACTTCCTAAGCGGCATATTGTTAGGCACTTAAGTCCGCAATTTTGCCTTAATTTGACCGACACTGTATCTCTTACGGTTTTCGAGTTCCCCATACATAGACACGAATTCGAGCCACCCTGTACAGACAAGCTCGCATGTTTTTAGGAGAAATTCTCCATGGCTTTATCTCACATCGCCCTATATACTTCTCAAGATACTCGATTTTAGGGTAACTTACCCAAATAGAACAAATCAATTATAACGTTTAAAAAGTGTTCATATCAAGAAGTCTTTGGAAAAATATATGACCTAAATATAATGTGGGTGTCGGTAGAATTTATAGAGATACACAGGAGGAATATCGAAATATAGTTTTATTAGTTTCTTTTCATGAAACAAAAATAACATTTTCACATTTTTATAAGAATAATTTACACTAGGTAAAAGGCACTTGAGTTATTTAAAATAAACAAAAGCACTTATATTAAGAGAAATCTTTGAAAAGTGCTTTGTTGAAGGTACAAAAAAGTAATACTAATACGAAATTGGTAACAGCAAAAGCACATTAGCTATTGAAAATAAACAGAAGCACTTATGAACTGAAATATTTGACAAAAAAGTGATCCTGTTGAAGGTACAAAAAAAATTAAAAGATCACTGCTTAGTAGTTTTATATGTACTCGTACTTGTCTAATACGAACTTGGCAAACAGTGAAAACACCGCATCTCCAACAAAAAGTTGCAATGCCAAACCTATATCTTAAAATAAAAATTATCAACACTGATCCAGCTAATTTCTTCAGCATTTTTGGTAATTATTACATCAGGTTCTGAAGGTTTGATTTACCATCACCAATCTTTCAGGCTTTGGATAGCTTTTGTCAACTTTTTATCTCCCAGAATATTTTGTTCGGGAATGCCTGCTTCTTCTTTTTTTTTGGTAATAATTTGATTATATCTAATCCGTCAATGTTTTGATTCGATTTGGATTAAAATTTGCATGATATACAAGGTGTTTTATTACTATCAAACATAAAAGCACTAATTAAAATTTCCCAAATCTATTTTTTTTTATTTTTGCAATTTAAAAACATCAATTACTACATCATATTTCAAAAATGGCTCAGTGCTTCAAGAGTTCACATGAATTTCTTAATTTTACTTTTATTGCGGGTGGTCTAGCTTTGGTTAATTTCAAGTTCACGACAGATAATTTTAGCTTAGCTTAGGTTAGTTGGTTATAAGCCTCAACCTGAATTAAAAAATCATGAACGAAGGAAACGGAACTACTTATATTAAAGAAAAACGAAGGTTTGTCAGTTTCTGTCGAAAGTGTGTGTCGTCCCAATTTTTCTCTGATGATATGCAACTATTGCCAATTAAAAAGATCTGAATTATATAAACAATTAAGACTTAAATTTTTAGATATAAATTCAAGAAAATGCAGATTCAGTATTTAAAAGAATATCAACAAACCCAAATTAGTGTTACTTTTCGATAAAGTAATGAAAAGAAATGCCTAAATAAATTTTTGCACATGCAAATATCTAGATGCACCACCGACACTATTTTTTATTATGTTAGTCAATGAACTTTCATAATTAGGCGATATTTGGCGGGAAATATGGGATATGCGGAAAAGACGTTGCATTCACTCGATTTGATCTGGTCGAGATCTTTGGACAAAAACATAATACTTAATATATTTCCTATTTGCATATATTTTCAAAACAATGTCGAATATAAATAACTACAATATCTAGCCAGAAAAAAACTATCAAATTAAGAGGTATCTCATCAGTTTTAAATTTATATATATCCTAATAAAGCTATAACATAAATTTGCAGGGTTGTTTGTTTTATTAATTACCTTTTCCACCTTAATCCAAATTCCAGCTTGATCCCCCAAAACCAGCCAAGCCACCCCCAAATATCTCTTTTGCAAACTCATAATAGGTTCCCCCTTCCCCTCCCCCTGACCCCTAATCCGGGCTAGTGTAAGCATCATAATCCGGCGAGTTGTCTATGTTCAAAAATGCAGCATCTTACAACCCCCCTCCACACCCCTGGACATTAATTCGGGCCACCCCATTGGCCGAATGCGGCCTATGCGAAGTTGCGAAACTATACACGCACACGTTGAACCCCCGAAATTAGAAGAGAAGGACCGGCAGACTCGGTCTCAGATCAGTTAGTTGTCGGTTGACCAGCTCGAGAAGTAGTCGAATCGAGAGAAAGCCAGTGAAAGACAGTCTAAACCAACGACGTGCGGCGTTCAAACGAGAACTCTATCTTATTGTCGGTTAGTGAAGTATGTTAGGACTAAGAAGTGACTGAAGCCATCACCATGGGCTAAGCACGTGCATTTACGTGAGTTTAATTTTTCGGTTGATTTAGTTTTGTTTTTGTGGCTATGCCTCGCACTCGTCTCGGACTAAACTTGAGATTTTATTCAACGTTACCACCGGACTTAAAAACACTGGTCATGTTATGATATTAATCAAGTGACCGTTGTTTTTTTTATTTTGACTATTATTTATCGTTTATTATTTATTGGACAAAGTTTGTTAGTGCAACAGTTAAATGGCAAATAGTAGCGGAGTTCAGCAATCGTTCCAGCAACAGTTTAAGTGCAAAGAATGTGGATTGGCGCTTAATTCTGCCGAATCACTTGAGGTCCATCGTCAGTATCACGAAGGAAATTTGATGCAGCAGTGGGCAGTAAAAGCACAAGGTTCCAACAGCGAAGAAAAGAATAACAATATGACGAAACATCATGCAGGAATAAAACGTGAGTTTACATCTAATAATTCTGTACAAAGTGATAGCTCTGACATTCAAAAGAAAAGCCCCGATTATCATCGCACTACCCCCGAGGCCATTTACGGTCATCCACCTACACCTCAAAGCTACCAAAGTGCTTCTTCTCCCTATCAAAATAATGAAAATTCAGCTTTTTCACCAAATTTCCAAAATTATCCAATTGTTAAAAGCGAGGAAGGTTCACCTGCCTCGATACAGCAAAGTCACTATCAAAATTTTTCAAACTTTCCTGAACATCAGCAGCAATTTTTTGGTATAAATTCTCATAACACTTTTTCCCAAGATATTCAGGCCGCTAATAAACCAGAAAATTTATGTTACCGTTATCAGCCCTACGGGCGGCTTGAATATTTCGAACCACCGAAGTCTGTAGTAGGTGCTCCATCTATTAGCCCTGCATATCCCCCGCAACCAACCCCGTCACCTAGTCCAAAACAATGCGACAAGTGTGGTTATGTTTGTGAATCTGCTGCTCAATTAATTGAGCATAACAATCTTGCACATTCCAATAAAGCCCAAATTCAGGCGCAATATAATCAGAGCAATCACTTTATGTTCGAACAAGCTGTCGTGAAAGAAGAAGATATATCTCAGAGTGAAATTCTTGACCTTGACTCCCATAAAGTCGTCCACCCTGATTGGGCAGATGGAAAAGAAGGCGATAAGCGGCCAAATAGCGATCCTGGCATCCCACACTCAGTATCCACCATGTTGAATTCCTGGCCACCTCAATCGCAGCAACAGCAGCAAGGTGTTATGTTCCAAGGTGAGCAAAATATGTATTTGAATGACCCAGGCGAACACAAAATGTATGCCTTGCAAGAAAACAAGATCTTTACAACTGATCCAAAGTTGTTTCAATCTCATCAAATTGATAATCAAAACTTCGTAAATAATGCTGTATCATCATCAAACCCGGAAATGGGTACTGTCAATCAGCAGTCGTATAGAGCATTTGAACACTTGCCAACTGCCCCTAGCTCTGTGATCACTAGCACTCAGGTTCCTCAAGTTCCTACCACCAATCCACCGACAGCTCCTACGGGCACGAAAAGTGCCAGCTGGAAATCAAACGAAGCTCGAAGGCCAAAAACATATAATTGCACTGCTTGTAATAAATGGTTTACTAGTTCAGGCCATTTAAAAAGGCATTACAACACAACATTGCACAAAAATGCTGTAAAATCTAGTGGCCTGCCAGATCCAGCAACTATGCCTATTAGCGCGCATCACCATCCAGCTAGAGAAGTATCATCCAATAAAGAAGAAAGACCGAACTCGAATAGTCCACGAGAAGATTCTAGAGGAGAAGACAGCAATGGAATGAGCTCCCAGTATGACAATCGAATAAATTCTATGCCAGGTTTACTCCAACATCCTCCTAACGGTCCATATGATCGACAAGGCATACATCATCCACCTCAGATGCATTCTCCTCTTAGCCAGCATCATGTATCCCTAGCAAATCCAAGTCCACTAGGAGGTCATATGATGCAGAATCCGGGGTTTTCCAGTTTAGCCAACGGGAGTCCCCCAAACGGGGATGCAGGCCTCTCGCCACAGGATTCGAGGGGCCTGCTAACGATGACACCAGGTGCGCACAGTTTCAACATGATGTCGCAGCCTCACATGATGTCTATGGAGGCTACACAATTCCAGATGTACCCAAACGAGTCGGCCCCCCACGTTACGCAGGCTACGGATACCACCAGCAACCTCAATACTACTGGTGAACAGGTTCAATACGTAGTCCAAACAGAAAACGAACCTCTGCCTAGTTTTGCGCAAATTCAAGCGCACCGATTTGGCGGAGGCTACGCGAACGTGGGGGGTTTGGAATCGGTAACGATCCCAACTTCTTTCACTTATTTTGCTCCAGATGGGTTTGATTTGAATGAAGTCGCCAGAACCATGCTTCTGAAACCGGAAGACGGATCTGAATATAAACTTGCAATTGTCACTTCTGAAGATGTTCACATGAATCAAGAGTCAATTCTTGATATTAGCCAGATGAGCGAGATCTCTCCTACCAGCAGCAATAACAATAACAACAACGAAGTCACGTTTACTGAAATGCCCAACGCTACAACCGTTTCGTACCACTCTACAGAGCCTTCTCAGCCTGCTTCTCAGCCTTTAAATGAACCTTTAGCTCAGCCACTAGTTATTTCCACAGATTCACAAGGAGAAAGTAAAGAAAACTACGAAGTGGGCAATGCTCGGAGCAACGCCACGGGCAGTCCAAGTATCTCATCTACGACAGTTGCTAACCAGGAGGACCTAAGTAAAACGAAATGCTTCGATTGTGACAAAGTTTTCAATCGTCCTTGTTATTTGACACAGCACAATAAGACGTGTCATAATGGCGATAAGCCCTTTAAATGTTCCAGATGTGGAAAGAGGTTTTCCAATGATGAAACGTACAAAGAACATGCAGGGAAACATGCTGGAGATAAACCTCATAAATGCGACATGTGTCCCAAGATGTTCAACCATAAAACTGACCTCAGAAGACATCTTTGCTGCCACACTGGAAGAAAACCGTATGCGTGCTCGATCTGCAGCAAGGGCTTTATAAGAAAGGACCATATGATCAAGCATATGGATACTCATCAAAAGAAGAAGGACAAACTTAGTGCAATGAGAAGCTGAGGAGCTTTAATAAATTGGTAATATTGAAGGTACATTCAAATCATACCCTCGATCATACCTAGGTATTCGTGTATATATTTGACATTTGTATTTATGTTTATTTTTGTTTACATCAATGGCACACCTTTGACTTAATGTTGTATGAATGTTAAAAAATGATATTTGATATTTTATTATTGTTGTATATATTTGATTAATTTTCAGGGTTTTGTATTCATCACCGGTTAAATTTCAGTACTGTGGTTTCTGGTAGTTTCATTCGATTAGCGGTAAAGGGTCAATTTGAAAGCACATTAAAAAGCAGCAATGTCCAGCAACAAAAATATTGAAATATTCAATAATCAATAGCAATTTTTTTACGAAAAATCAGTTAAATAAAAAAAACATTGATTTATCACAATTTCTCACCATTCGGCATCCCTAATTTAATTCAATACCTCACAAGAGAACTAGCAGAAACCATGCTTTGCAATTTTATAGGACATATTTGCTCAAAAATTAAAATATTTTTTCATAGTCTTAACAATACTAAACCAACAGCAATACCTCAAATTCTCAGTTATAAGAATAGATAATAAATATTTATATATCAAAAAAAAAGAGTAATTTAAGGATACCTCTAATTAATGTCAATGTACAAACTTAGGAATTTATTAAGGAAAAAATGGCAAGATGTGTATAAAATAGAGTAGCTAAGGGCCAATATTTTTTTGAATTTGCATCTTAGTTATACAGTTTTTCGCAAAATATAAAAATAACAAAATCTGTATCATTAGATTTATTGCTTGATCTTAGACAACTAACAAAATTATTGGAC
The DNA here is from genome assembly GCA_016904865.1 of Pissodes strobi. Lineage (NCBI taxonomy): Eukaryota > Metazoa > Arthropoda > Insecta > Coleoptera > Curculionidae > Pissodes > Pissodes strobi. The sequence continues at coordinate 52,458 of MU187399.1, read as the reverse complement.
TTAGTTTTTGTGGTATTGAATTTGTTATTAAATTTATTGCAACCCTGTATAACGCAAATTCAGAAAAAAACTGTAGTTGGTAGAATTTATTATCTGGAGTAATAAGGATATTGCAATAACAAATGAACAACGCAAATTTTGATATGTTTGTTTTTAAATATATGTGGATCATTGTATATATTATGGTGTTTTGTTGACGATGGGTAATTTATAGTATCTTTTACAGATGACATAACTACCTCAGTTATATTGTGCCAATTTACTTTTTAATCCTGCTTTTAATAGAGAATTTTATGTGCCACATTTGTTATAAGGGGTGAGTTTCTTGTTCTAATGACAGCTCGATTTAATCATTTCAATTAATAATTTAATTTTTTATAACCTTCCGAATATTGATATTCTTCTGTTTAAAAATTGGTTTCAGTTTTATAACTTAAAAAAATGAGTCTAAAATTTGTC
>MU187399.1:21000-51989 GCA_016904865.1 Pissodes strobi | reverse complement strand
AATTGGTTTCAGTTTTATAACTTAAAAAAATGAGTCTAAAATTTGTCTTTACTTAATAAATATAGATAAGTATATGTCTTTTAGGATGGGAAGTTAATAAAAAAACCTGGAAAGAATTTGAAATTACCTTGGCCGAAGGCATTGTTGTAGATATAAAAATTCGGTTTGCTAATTTTTAATTTTTTTCCTTTCTTTAGATCATGCCAATCTTGCTAAAAAAACCAAAAAATATGTAAAATGGCTTAATCTCTCTTGCATGCGCTATTAATAAGCCAACAAATTATTAATATTACATATTGAAAATTATGCTATGTAATTCTTAGCTAAATCATTAATACTTTATACATTTTAGTTTATTGTTTTATATCTGAAGAATATTGTATCACTGCATTCGTTGCAGATACCTATAGAATTAGAGATAGGAATAATATTGATTTTTTGTGGAGATATTTAGAGCGATAAAAGAGCGATCTTAATGACTACTTAAAATGATACAACATAGCCTTTGTTCTAATTTCAAATATTTTTTCACCAAACACCCCCTTAGAGGCATGGTCGTTACCTTTTTCCTCTTTAGTGCAATTTGTATTATATATTAGAGCGTCACTTTTTAATCGGAGATTTTTTCCAATATCATCTAGAAAATTTTTCTGGTTTTAGTCGGTTATCAAATCGTGTTATCAAGGTTGTTTTGTTAAAAGTAATTGTTTAAGGATATTAATTGTACTATATTGTTCACTATTTTTTATGTTGTACATAATTTAGAATGAGATCTTCAATGAGATGTTACTGTAGATATAGTATATCTAATTTAAATTGAACCGGCTTTAAAAACCTCCAAGCAATCGCGTCAATGAATATTGGACATAAGCGACACATTAATGCAATGCCGGTTCAATCTACATTATATATACTATACTCTCTTTGCGCAAATTATTAACGGACTCTGATTGTGTAGTTTTTGTTAAGACTGAATACATATATTTGTATGAATTTGTTGCTAATTACGCTCTCTTTTCTCTGCATACCTACTTTTATGTTTAAAAAGAGGTTTTCCATATTAAGGTTTCCTATTTTGTTCTCGTATTGTTTGGAGAACCAAGCGAATTTGAACTTTACATTGCATTGTGTTGAATAGACACTACTATTGGGCAATTGATTACTAAATAAATCATTATTTGATTACCTATGGTTGTTTTATTTTTTAATTAGGAAATTATTTCATAGACTAATATAATGAAATTCCAAAAGCTATTAATACAAAGTTTTGACATGCGGCAAAAAATTAGTTCGACTATATACAAATTAAATGTGTCTTGTTTGATGGCGAAATCGGATGATAATGCGTATAACCAAAAAATACTAATGTCAAACATGTCTTGAAGGTAACAGCACCTTTCCCTAAAAGAAAGTAGTGAAATAAAGAGGGATGATTTACATAATTTTTTTTTAAATTTGCTTAGGTATGAACTTTCTCGTCAAGTAAAGCCCAGTAATAATTCTTTACGCAATTTACAAGCCATTTCCAACTGTAAAAAAATGCACGCCAACGTTTTTAATACCTAACATCCTGAAATCTATCTGTCCAAATAACATTTCGAGATCGAAAGCATATACTTAAAAAATAATATTGTTTAATGATTAGGTGATTGCAAACCTCCAAAACTTATTTGAACTAAGACTTAAAGAAACGAATCGCAGCAGATAAAATTCTTGAATTAGATAATATTAAAAAAATCAAAAACAATTTTTTTTCTAGTAATAAGCACTCTAAAAAAGTATTTCTTAATCACCGCTATGTCATGCATAAGTCTCCATTCCCTTTCAAAATGGATTAAGGATTTCATGTCAACGGGTGGTCGATCAAAGGTAAGTAAAGTTTAGATTAGTCTTATCCATCATATAATAAAAATGCTCAAAAAGAAACCACACATGTTTATTCTTCCCTTCAAACTCAAAAAATATTTAAACTCGTTGAGCCCTACCTCGCCCTCGTTTCAACCCTTACATAGGTATATTACAAGTTTTATGAATGATTCATTAGCAAAAATAGCATAAAAAATAATAGTTAATAATAGGGATGCCAAAAAATACGGAAATTAATTAAAACCATTTCATATTTTCAAAATAAAAGGAAAGCGGGGAGAGAAAATAATTAATGGCGGCCTGTAACGAAAAGTATTGAGAAAGTCAAGTGCCAAGAGGAAGGAGAAATCTAATTATTGACTTGATATTTACTATTATAGGCAGACAAATATATATGTTATTATTAATTTCTCATGATTATAATAAGGGATTTATCGCGTATCGGGTTTAGATTATGTTAATTTATGATGAATTAACCTTTATACGTCATATACCTATCCCCACCATCATAATTGTATGATACATTGGAGTTACTTCGGTTTTGTTGGCGAAAACGCTGGTTTTTGCCTGATGCAGATTTGTTTGCTCAATTTTGGACCTAACCGATTCTAGCCTAGCATAAACGAATCGGCGAATCGCCTAGTAATAATAAAACCAGAAATGGAGAAATTTATATTTTATATATATTTATATCCAGCTAAAATCCCGTCATTTTCAAGCTCTGACAAGTGACTAATAACATAACCCAAGCAAAACCCGCTCCAGACCGGATTATGCTTGACTAACCTAACGATGACGTCATCATCATTTCCCCTACTTTAGGTTATGTCGCCAAAACGTTAGATTTTGCTCAAAACCTAAACCGTTTACGCTGGATTAACCTCGCGAAAAATTTCTTAATATACAGTAGGTATGTCCCCGGATGGGATTTACAAGAGGACAAATGGACGAAAAATTAAAAGATACAAAAAAAAGTTATTCTTGATAAAAGATTGTGCTTCCTCTAAAACTAAGAATTTTTATGTTATACAGAGCGATGAAAAGTTAGCGATACGCGTAATTTGCTAAGAGTAAACTACTTTTGTTTTATTTTGTTTTTATAACGTTAATCAAAAAATTGTAATAACATAAGTTTTTTTCTGAAATGCATGAATCGTATTAACAAAATGTGACAAAAAATCATGATTGGAAACTTACATCATACTTGATTTTGTACAGGGTGTTCTAACGAGGACTGAACAGGAGCTTATTTTTGACCTTCTCTGTATTTTTAAAACAAACCAAGATAGCCATTCGATGTATTTTTTTCTACTAAATTAAAAAATTGAACACACAAAACAATTGAACCAAAAACAAATTACTTACGCCATGGATGAGTTTTTTAAATAAAATATCCTGTATATTACTACATTTTTAGACTCTCTAGAGAGATCTAAACACATTTCGTGTATAATATTCTATAACTATCTTTAGCTGTTTACCAAATAATGACAGTTGAAAGTCGGGCAGTTTGACACTTTGACAGGCTCTAAAATCTAAACTTTACAATAACAAAGAAAACGGTTTGCACATTCCTATCTTAGGTTTTCAGAAGCTATCGAACTAACATAGGAATGTGCAAACCGTTTTCTTTGATCTCGTGCAGTTTAGATTTTAGAGCCTGTCAAAGTGTCAAAATGCCCGACTTTCAACTGTCAATATTTGGTAAACAGCTAAAGATAGGTATAGGATATTATACACGAAATGTGTTTAGATTTCTCTAGAGAGTCCAAAAAACAGTTCATCCATGGCGTAAGTATTTTGTTTTTGGTTCAATTGTTTTGTTTGTTACATTTTTGAATTTATCAGAAAAAAATACATCGAATGGCTATCTTGGTTTGTTTTAAAAATACAGGGGAGGTCAAAAATAAACTCCTGTTTAGCCCTCGTTGGAACACGCTGTACAATTCCAAGATTACAAAATAAACTACTGTAGATCTACAACTATTGTTAGTATGTAATTCCCTTTAATGTAAATACATACCTACATTTAATTTTTACATTTTAATATTCAGGAATTAGTTTGTCATTATGTTTCACTATCTTTAACCCTTGACAAATTACACGCTTTGTATAATATACAGTATTTTTGCCAGCTCTTAGTTTTAGAGAAAGTAAAAACTTTTATGAAGAATAACTTTTTTTCGCATCTTTTAATTTTTTGTCCATATGTCCTCTTGTAAACCTCATCCGGGGGCATACTGTACATTATTAGTTAAATTAATCCCAGGAGAAAATGCGACATAAAAATATAGAAAAACCATGCATAGTTTTTGCATTTAACCTCTAGAAAAATAGTCTCTATAAGTCCAATTTCAAATTGTCTAAAATTAATATTTATTTTTGAATGTAAGTACTTTCTTCATGCGATCCCCGTCATTAGTTGGGGAAAATTATTCCGAATTTGACAAATTTACTATTATTTTAAATATCTTAAGTAATAAAATAATTTTGAAAATTAAAACTAATAATCTAATAATTTGATAATGCTTGATTTTTAGTTGAAGTTTGATAATTTTCTTTATAAACTTTATGACTAACCGTTATTTTAACAAAATTAGCGAAAATGTTGAATAAATAAGAAATGCTCATATAATACAAATCATGTGTATAATTAATTATAAAACAAGGCAATTTTTCCTAAAACATTATCGTATTATAAAATGTAAACGTCGCCTTTTCACTCTCTGAAACCAGCGTTCAAAAGAGAAAACGCTTTAGTGAACTTTTTAAATGTTTCTCGTAAAAAGTACGTCGACATCATAGTGATACTGCATAGAATAGCATTTTTTAAATATGGGCAAGATAGAGATAATAATTAAGGGAGGTAACGTATATCTATTGGGTTACATGTGGTATAAATTAAATTTTATAAATAAAAAATATTTAATTAGATTAAACCTAGGAAAAATGCCATAATAGGCGAAACAAGAATATTAAGGAAATACCTAGTCTTTTCATTTAATCTTTAGATATAATTGGTCTTATTTAAAGTTCTCATAAAATAATATTCACTTTTAAATGAGCGACGGAATCGTTGTGTTTTATTTTGAATGATATTGTGACTTAAAAAATATAAGACATATTATTTCTACACACTTATAATGCTCGAATATTTATTTTCAGTCTAAAATTTATCATGGAAAAATGTTTACACTCATCATACGTGATAAATCTTGTTTTTCATTATGTATAAATGTGGCGTACCCATGGGGGGGTTTCGAGGGTTGAAACCCTCCCCCCAGGCTCAGAAATTTTCAAACAAAATCCTGAAGGAAAATGGAGAACAAAAGAAAAAATTGGAAAAAGATATGTTTATTCGCGAATTTCGGATAACACTACAAATACTTGCTAAAATCTTTTCCATTAGTTTGACACTATGCACCAGTTTACCAACAATAAATATACTCACTTGGGTGGCGCTGTTGGCCTTGCAAAAAGTGTCGGAAATAATTTACGTAACATTCGAGGAAATGCTGAAAATGAATTTACGCAAATTAATGTTTAGTCAGGCAGTACAAATATGCGAGAAATATGATGTTGAGATATCAGTTCCTCGAACTACCTACCTCCAGACAAACGTATGATAATGTCTCTACTATAGCTGAAACTCACTTAGGGGTTCAGAAGAGGATAAAAAAATTAAATTCAAAGGCTTTATTTATGCCATGTTCGTCTTGTGTGACTTTTAGGAACTGTGAAAAGTGTTTATAAGTTGTTTTCGGCTTCAACCCGTAGGTGGGAGTGCCCATCATGATGCGGTAAAGAGTAACTATCCGGCGGTGGTAGGCGCCATGTTGTTATTAACAGATCCAAAAGAAAATTTTGGTACAAGACCATCTGCCCATATCATAATGCCAGCAATTTGGGACTCTTCTTTTTTACGTTACTTATCATATTAGAGTATAATTTTAGAAGAAGTCAGTCAAACACAAACGTACTTGCAAACTGCTGGTATGACATTCGACAAATGTGTTATAAGGATTAAATCCCTTAAAGCTTGTTTAAGTCAATTATATATGCCAAACAAACGTGTGCAAATATGGATATTTCTGTTTCAAAAAGAATAAGAAGGAAAAAATATGCCAGGGTAAGAAGTGCAAGATGCGGGGTTAATAATTGAACAAGAACTTAAACGTAGTATGTTGGGATGCTTGGATCACTTTTATGCCGAAATTGATAAGAGATTTGAAGCAATGGAAGCAATACTCCACACTTTCAGTATCATCCAGCCTGATAGTTTGACGAACAAATCGGCAGCTGCCTTTGTACTCTCGCGCCAGCACTCGTGGAAATATATGACGAATTCAAAGATTCGGAAGAAAGTATCGTTAAAGAGATTTTGAGGTTAAGAGCGACGGAAATTAGCCAAGAAGTTTACAACTAATAGCCATCAGATCATGTGTCGTGTCGAGTAGGTTGTTTACGAATGGCTCCGCAGTTAAAGGCTGTTTTCAGTGCTTATATGTGAATTTAAATATTAAAAAGTGGATAGTGGCTTAAGGGTGGTTAAATCCCACATAATTCAAAAGTTTTTATTTAGACTTGCTGTGCCTTGTGTGAAAATTATAACATCTTGTCTTCAATATGGTAAATACCAAGCAAACGAGAAGTGAAATAAAAAGCGTTATTCAGGAATGTTTCAATGATGCTGCGTTCATGAATTCTTTCGCAAATAAAATCGCCGATTTGGTAACCAGTAAACTTACCGAGATAAGGATCATTTTAATGAATTGCTGGTAAATACTCCATTTCAATATATTGTAAATTTAATGGATGTTAATACGAAGGTGACTTATTTAACTAAATTGATTTTGTAGTTATTTGACTTTATTGCCCCGGTTAGAGAGTGTAAGAGAAAAAAAGCTAACCCTCCTTGGTTTACGGACCCCATAAAAAAGCTTGTATCACTAAAGAATAAAGCATTTAACAAGTTCAAGAAAACTAAACTGGCAAATCACTGGGATTATTATAAACAGATTAAAAATTAAACCACTAATGCCATAAATAGAGAAAAAAAGGCTTATATGGAATTTTGTGTTGTCAAATATAGAAATGATGGCCGAGCGCTGTGGAAGGAATTTGCGAACCTTGGTGTTTATAATAAGAAATCTAATAGTGTTTTGCCTGTGAATTTGAATAAACCTAACGAGATAAACAATTATTTTTTACAATTCTCGACACATACCGTTCCTGATCAGAGAGTGATCGACTTTTATTTATCGTCATTAAAAACAAACTTTGAAACTAGTTTATCATTTTCATTGGTGGACGAGCACATTGTTTATAATTATTTGATGGAAATTAAATCTAAAGCCACTGGTCAAGATTTATTGAATATTGACATGTTGATACTGTGCTGTCCCCATATTATACATTTTCTTGTTCATATATATAATACATGTTTGCTTGAGAATTATTTTCCAGATTCATGGAAAATTTCTAGAGTACTTCCACTCCTCAAAAAAAAGGAGGCGAGTGGCTATAGTGATTTGCGTCCTATTTCGATTTTATCACCGTTATCTAAAGTCATGGAAAAAATTTTGGCAGGACAAATAAGAGATCATATCAATACTTTGAATATTTTGCCACAGGCTTTAGACGAGGTTATAGTTGTGCGACTTGCCTCCTTGACGTCGTGGATGACATCATAAGAGCAACTGATGATGGCAGGTGTTCTGCTTTAATACTGTTGGACTATTCTAAAGCGTGTGACAAAATTAATCACGAGATTTTATTTTCAATTTTACATCACGTTGGATTCTCAGAGGGATCAATTGAGATGATTAGGAGCTACCTCTCTGGTCGGTTACAGTATGTGGAAACGAACGTTGGGACTTCCAATATGGGAAATATTCATTGTGGGGTGCCCCAGGGTTCCGTATTGGGACCACTACTTTTCTGTATTTACAGTTTTAATATTACAGGTTGTTTAAAACATTGTTCTTCGTACTTATATGCTGATGACAGCCAGCTACTACATTCATTCTCGCCGACTGAATGGCAGAATGCCAACGTCCTCATTAATGAGGACTTAAATACTTTGGTGAGGTATTCTGAAGAGCACCAATTGTCAATAAATCCAAGTAAGTCGCAGGTTCTTATCTTTGGTAAAAATAAAAAAGTTATTTCTAACAGTATTAAAATCTCAATAGATAATATTGACCTAAAATGTACTGAAACAGCTCGAAATTTGGGCCTAGAGTTGGATACGGATTTGCGATTTTCTGCACATGTTAATAAGAGCATGGCAAAAGCATATGCCAATCTAAAAATGTTGTATCCACATCGACATGTCTTATCGGAGAAGTTAAAAATAAATCTTACCGATGCGTTAGTTCTTAGCCATTTCAATTTCTGTGATGTGGTATATGGGCCTTGCATTACTAAAAACGATGCCAAACGGATCCAAAAGGTTCAAAAATCGTGCCTACGTTATATTTATGGTATTAGAAAATTTGATCCTGTCTCTCATAAGCTTGTAGCTGCTAACTGGCTAAATATGAATTCGAGAAGGCGTTTGCATGCAGCATGCCTATACCATTCATTATTACTGCTTAAGTTTCCCTCGTACCTTTATAATAAAATAAGATTCCGGTCAGATGTTCATACCTTGAATGTTCGATTTCGTGGTTTGTTATCCCCACCCACTCATAAAACTGCATTGTATGAAAGATGTTTTACATTTAATGTTTATTGGATTTACAATAATGTCCCGACTGAACTTAAAAGCTTAAAAATGACTGATTTCCGAAACCGGTATAAATATCTCCTCTCCCATTAAAACTAATACTTTGCACCTAGCCATTACTTTTTTTTTTGTCAATTTATTAGCGCAGTAACAAGGTTGTTTACGCAGTGCCCCTCTTTATAATTGTATTTATTTTATATATATAATATGTATATTTTTTTCATTACTACTCGTCTATATGCACAATTCTCTTACCTAATACTTCAGTTTTTAAATAGCATGTTCTTTTTAGGTTAGTATTGGGGTCAAAACTAGTATCAGTGTCACTGCCTTTTGACCCCATTTTGTAGTAGTTAGTAGTTTCATAGTGCACTATAATAAGAAAAAAAAATATTGTACTTATTACTACAAATAAACTATATTATTATTATTATTATTATTATTATATTTAGACTATTCAAAATTTATTGTTAAATACGGTTTTTGTGAGTTACTACCGACACTATTTTTAAGTTTGAAATTGTTTATTACAATATCCAAATGCCACATGCGAGCGCTCATTTTTGAAGTTAGAGTTCATAAAAGATTATTTACGTACGCTCCATAATGGGACAAGACAGGTTGACCAACTTGGCTTTACTGTCATTGCCGCAATTGGTTACTACTGCAAGATCGGCAAACTTGGTGCTGCTGATTGCCTCGAATATCAAGACGAAGAAGACAATCCTGAACACATGCTCTATAGTTGCGTCGACTACGTGGACCAGAGGGAACAAGTAAGGGCGATCCTGGGGGATGCCAATCTACCTGGACCCGAGGAACTAGTAAGAAGACTAACTCAAGAAGACCATTTGGATCTACTGGGCGGATTCGTGCAGGACAGACTGTTGGGTGCTCCCGTCTAGCTGCTTTATCAAGAATTTAAAGTTTTATTTACGCTATCATGTTAAGTGTACCATGTACACATATATGTAAATTTTGTACATTTTTGTATCTAGACGGAACACGTTAGGACCCGTGCGCAAGGCTCATAGAGTAAGCAAATGTATCCCTGTAGGGAACCTCTTTTATGGAACAAATTGGAGGGTTTTCGGTACCTCCCGGGCTACGGCCCGATCCAAGAAGGGTATTGTCCTTATCCGTCTATCCACTTTGGGTAGGTGGCCCTTGCTACACACGGAACCTGGTGTGGTTCGCTAAGAATTTTATATTTTTATATTAATAAAGATGACTTTAAGGAAAAGAAGGAGAATTTCAAACAATTCTGCCCCCTCTGGGCGATCTCGGAATCTGGTTCTAAAGAATCAAATTAAGCTATCGAACACTTGTCGAGAAGGAGAACTTTCATAAGAAGGAGAACTTAAAATTTGGCCCCTTCAGGGCAGAAATTAGGAACTGGTTCGAAGAACCATTGCTTAACTTAGATATATTCAAACATTTTTAGTTCGTCATTTTTAGAACGCTATCACATTTGGCCCCCTCAGGGCACTTTGGTCCCTTCAGGGCAAGGGCACTGGCGAGCTTCTTCTGGACTCGCTGGTGGGAGGGTGGTGGGTCCCTTCCTCCTTCTTCTTCTTCTTCTTACTGTCAATTGAGTACCAAGAAGCAAAAAAAAATTATTTTGATAAGGTTAAACAATTTCCAATGACCAAATCTAAAAAAATACTTTTTAGAGATTATTTATTAATTTGGTTCTTCTGTTCTTTTAAGGTTCGTTTTTTTTATATATATCTGGTTAGTATAATGTTAAATAAACTTATTACTAAAATATCCCTACTTTGTGTATTTTTTGTGATTTCATCTTTAGACGCAGGCTACAACTTAGAGCGCACGTAACATAGGTGGAATCGGCTTGAGCGATTTGACATTCAAGAAAACGACAAATCCTTGTTTATTAATCATTTTAATGACTTTAACGGTAAAAAATGGGCGTGGCACCCCCAACATTTTCCGCAAGCCTCCTGCTTGGGCACCATTCTCATTTCCGCACCAATCTCTTTTCCGCCCTTGAGCGCTTAACCCCCCCTCCCCCCATACAAAATTTCTGACTCGCTGACTGGTAAAGCATTTGATTAGCTATGATGGTTTTATCTTATAATAATGGAAATTATTTAATAGACTAAAATAGTGAATTTCAAAAACTATTAATACAATGCTTAAACATGCCCAAAAAATAAGTTCATCAATACACAAATTAAAGGGCGCATGTAATCTCCACGCCAAGCAGGTAGGACTTTTTGTCCAAATTTATGTTCATTTATTGGACGTACTTTCTTGTCGCCCAAGCCTAAAAAGGTAGTCCAAGGGACTTGTAAACTCGTCGCTGCCGCCTGCTTGTGGGTAATAACTAAATTTGAAAGCAATTTTTCTCAATTTCTCTCGTTTCAAAATATGAAACACCACGCATGACCATCCGCTCGCTTTGATCGTTCCGGTGGCTTAACGACAGGAACTAACCCAAGGCATGCCCAATATCACATATTAAATATTATACTAGCATATAGTAGCTAGTGAATAAACGACCTGTATCTATCAAATCATACAACCAAACAGGTCATGAAAATGAATATGAAATAAGCATAAACCTTTTTTGCCAGGACAGCGACGAAAATACTGGTCCAATAAACATGAATCTTTTCGACTGGCTACAAAAAACATACGCCAAAATTAAATGTTCTCCTAGAGTTTTAGGGCGCATTTATTTATTCTTTAATAATACGTACAACCAAAAATATATCGATCCATATGTAAAAAAAAAGTACTGAAATGAAGGATGAATTGTCCACATATTTCCAAAAAATTGCTATTAGTTGGTATTAACTTTTCGTAAAGTTATGCAAAGTAATAATTTTTTTACCAAATTTACAAACCAATTCAAGCTGCAAAAAAATATAGGCGATTGGTTAAAATTATTTTTAAGAAATCAACGTAATTATTCATAGTTTAAATTGTTTTGATACATAAAATCCTAAAATCTGTCGGTCTAAATAACGTAGAGCATGTTCTTCTTAAAAAATTATTTTAATTATTGATTTGGTGATCGCAAAATTCAAATGTTTGAAACTAAGACTTTTGGAAAAACGAGTGACAGCACAAAATCCAATCGGAGCAGCATATTCATCAGATAAAATTATTGAACTAGATAATGTTAAAAAGCAAAATATAAGATCTTACAGAATTTCTTATTTTATGTTTTACTACACTCTAAATAATCAGTATTTCAACTTTTTTGTACTATCCGCATATTTATTTACATTTTAGATATGCTATATATATTTTAAAAAATACCAGCTTTTATTATCAGTATTTTGGAAATTTTTTATTTATTGCTGTTTACACTGACTTCGCATAGACTATATCTAAGTGAAATTGGCAATTTATAAAGATCTAAACAGATTTTCTTCTTCAAAAACAAGATCGTTTTCTCAAGAAATAATCGTAAGTTATATCACAAGTGTTGAATATTTTTTGAATATACTTTGACATTTTTGTGCCAAATTTGTTATAAACAATATCACGAGACTAAATTCTTTTAAAAATACCCCGACAGCGAAGCTGGAGGGGTATTTTTGAAAATAAATTTAGTCGAGTGGAATTTTTATAAAAAATTTGGTGGAAAAATGTCAAAGTATATGCAAAAAAAATATTTAACACGAGTGGTATATGACATGACTATATACTGAGAAATTAATATGTACATAATATTGTTATGTTAATAAATAATATTTATTTTAATGGAAAAGCATAAACAATAAGGAATATAAAATAGAAACAACAAGGAAAATTAACTTTTATAGTAATAGTTAAATACACAATTATTATACACGGAAGCAGTTTCTTGACGATGATTTTGAAAAGTGCTTGTTTTGTTGGAAACCACGTAAGTTTCAAAAAATTGAATGAATGAATATAGGATAGTTTTTGCTAGGACATAGAGAAAAGGAGCTATAGCTGATAATCCGGAAAAGTGGCAACATTTTGATGTTCTATGATTACAGTTGCGCCAAGGGTGCAGGAGGTCAAAAACTTGGTTTCTGCATACTTTCGACAATATATACAAGATTAAACTCTTCTACCTGATTTGCTTCAAGTTTAAATTACCCCGTTATTGGACTATGATTCCAAACAAAATTGTAATTTATGGCTAAAGTTTTAAAGTTACCGCAATCATTAACTTATCGTCCAAATTTGAATAAAATGTTTCTGAATGTCATGCATCCCTTTCAAAATGAATAAGGATTTCTTGTCAACTGGTAGTCGAAAGAAAGTAAGTATATAATTTAGTCTTATCCATCATATTCTTAAAAATGTTCATTGTTCAAAAAGCAAACAAAACAGATTAAGTCTTCCCTTACTACCCAAAAAATATCAAACTTTTGGATCTGGCGTAATATTTATTACACGTTTTATGAATAATTAATTAAGCAAATGGCATAAAAAATAACAGTTACACATTTAATTGGGGATGCCAAAACATAGGAGAATGCATATTTACTTTTTAAAATTATTCCGGGATACTCTTTCTTAAAACGTTATTTTAATATAGAATTTAAATGTCGGCATTTAATATTTTCAAAGACCGCCATAAAAGAAAAAGACGAGAGATAATAATCAGTGGACCTTCGAAGGAAAAATGGAAAAATCAGATACCGAGAGGACGGGGATATCTAACAATTATAATTTAAGTTTATAATTATTGCTGTTATATAGGCAGAAAAGTATATTGGATATTATACATTTCTCATGCCTATTTATAATTCATATCCTCAATCAATCGCCGAAGAAAATGTCATGCAAACTTGTAAATAAACGTTAAACGAAAACAATAGGAGAAACTTAGCTTTGCCTTATACCTCTGGAGAACATATGTCATTGTCAAACGTTAATATTTATTTTTGAGTGGCTTGAATTCGCGCCTTATTATTGAGTCTCAGAAACTATAAGAGTCGGTTAAATTTTGGCTCTATTTTTCTTTTTTACAAGATGACGATATCAAATTTGAAATTCGACGTTTTGAAGACTCCCATCATCGACTTCACTTTTTTAAATACGAACATGGATTTTTTTATGCTTTACTTATACAATTTCCACTGGGGCATTGCAAAAGTTTTCCTGATCCTTTAATTGTGTTTGTCCTTAGTTTCGATCACACGTTTGCATTCGTTTCTCCATTCGACGAAATAATTGCGATTTTCAGCGGTCTGATTTTGCTGCCATTACTTGTAGGCTTGCTCTTTCCTACCTACAGCTCTTTGGCATCTTCTGTTGAACCAGGGCTTTCCTTTTGACAGTGACTTGATGGAATTTGGAATGTATGCTTCCATTCTTGACGAGATTACTTGCGTAATCTCTTCGCAGCAGACTGACAGGTCGTTAGTGCCAATGCAGACGTCTAGGCAAGGAAAATCTAGGTAGAACTCCCTTAGATTGTCCCAGTTTGCAGAATTGTAATGCCAGATCTTGCGAGGCAATGGTGGATCCCTCTGTAGAAGTGGCAATTCACAAACCGTTTTAACAAGTTTGTGGTCGGAAGTACCTAGTGGCAGACCAACTGTAATTGTGTTCTGGTCAGGATTAGTGGTTAGAAAAAGATCCAGGAGGGCGGTGAATTCGCCCCTCTCTGAGATTGGAGTTGGTGTGTCTACAAGTTGAGTAAGCCCGCAGCTGAAGGCAAATGCTTCAGCTTCTCTACCTTCGTTGTCGGTCTGGTTGTGATGTTTGAGCCAGTTGGTGTTGTGGGCATTGAAGTCGTCTCCCAGAACGATTATTTCTGAATTGGGGTGATCAACCTGTATTAGTAGTGTTATAAAAAAGCTTTGGCAAGCTCTATCGCACGGAGGGCGATGGAGACAACATATAAACTTGGTCACTTCCTTGGCGGTGAGCTTGAGCCACATGACATCAAGGTTGTTCGGTTCGAGTGTTTCCTCGCGGTGACATGAAAGGTCGCTTCGGACAAAAAGGCATATTCCGAACATGTATCTAAATCGGGTGTGTAAGTCGTAACCAGGATAGGGATAGTTTACTGTCTCTGTAAGGGCTAGTATATGTGGTCTATTTGCTTGTAGATGTTGATGTAACGACTTTTTGTTGGTATTTAGGCCTCTTATGTTGCAGAAATATATTGTAATTTGGTTCGGTATCTTTGCTGTCTGTGAAATGCGAAATGAAGGGCTCCCAGGTTTACCTAGCGCCCAGAGATCTGAATGGCCGGGGAGTTTACTTCCGGAATATTTTGATCCTGGAAGCACCATCATGTCTATATATTCCTACTGTGGAACCCGGAACCACCAGCGCTAAAGCGAAACGTGATTCAGAAAAACCACTTAGCGCTTCCCAGTTCTGGTGGGGTGGTCTTTCACCGGACGATGCGAGTAGGCGTATGCATCTACCACCTAGGGCCGCTTCCACTGGAAGCATCGGCCTCAGACTCATTCCATTGCTGGCCCCTAATCTGCCAGGATAAGAATGGGGTTTATTGGGTCACTCCTCAGTAATCAGCTTCAGACTTTGTACTTTAGTATTCTCCAGCCTGGAAGAGGACGATGAGATTTGATGGGCCACATCCCGTGGCAACTCAGAATGGCGGGAACGTCACTCTCCGTAATCAAACTGCTCTCAACAGTTTGACGTTACTGCCTGCTAATACAATGCAGCCCCTCTTGTCACAAACTGTCATTGATTAGCTCCAGACTTTTTATTTTGGTGTTCTACAGCCTGGGGGAGGACGATGTGATTTGATGGGCCACATCCCGTGGCAATTCGAAATGGCGGGGGCGTCACTCTCCGCAATCAAACCGCTCTCACCAGTTTGACGCTCCTGCCTGCTAATACAATGCAGCCCCTCTTGTCACAAACTGTCCTTGATTTGGTCTAGACTTTGTACTTTGGTGTTCTCCTGCCTGGGGAGGACGATGAGATTTGAAGGGCCACATCCCGTGGCAACTCGGAATGGCGGGAGCATCACTCTCCGCAATCAAACCGCTCTCACCAGTTTTGACGCTCCTGCCTGCAAATACAATGCAGCCCCTCTTGTACAAACTGCCATTGATTTGTATCAGACTTTGTACTTTCGTGTTCTCCAGCCTGGGGGAGGAAGACGGGATTTCATGGGCCACATCCCGTGGCAACTCGGAATGGCGGGAGCGTCACTCCCCGTAATCACACTGCTCTCACCAGTTTGACGTTCCTGCCTTCAAATTAATTTAAATTATTTTTGTGTTTAACAGTTTTGCTATGTTATGACAACGGAGATATAAGCCATGATGAAAGCCGTTTGGATCGTCTTATACAAAAGAAACTAGAAAGCAACTATTCGCCACTTCTCTATAGAAAATGTATCTATAACATCGTCGTAATTAGTTTTTCTTGAGCAGTTTCATACTCAAACGACATTATAGCTAAATTTGTCAAGAGCTTTTGTCCTACTTAGGATCTCAAGCGAATTTTTATATTTACTGATAGCTGCGGATTTACGGCAACTAATTAGCCTGACCAATAATAACGCAAGGCCCTCAGTTTACCCATGTCTTTACGGTGCAATGAATTGCACAAAATTGCTCTCGTAGTTTAGTGGTTAAGTGGTGGCTCTGTGATATGACGGCCCGGGTTCGATTCCCGTCGATGTTTTTTATTATTTTCTTAAGGTTATGTTTGGGTTAGTTAGTTAGTTTTTTCTTCATTTTGGGCAGGCATGCCTTGTATTATTTTTGGTTAGGTTAGTGTTGCGCCCCGTAGGGAGCGGAGGGTCATGCGTGAATTGAAATATTAGACATCCTAAAATACTAACAAACCGTCTAAATAGTAAACAAACCAGGTCATGGCGTTATTGGTTCGTTGCCGTACTGCGGCTAGTTACAAATCATTTTTATAACTTTCAGCTCAAATCTCGCTGCAGCCGGACGTATCTGGGTAATTCGACGATAATACATATTCATATACTTATAAAATTTAACATAGTTATTAAGTTAGCTTCAGATAGTGTATTAAAAACAAACTTAATATGTATCTCTAAACTTAGCTGGTTGGCAACGAAATGGTCTCTATATTTGGTGCCATATTAGCTGATGCTTTTTTTTAGATATTCAGCAGTTCAACCCACAAAAGAAACAGTCATGTCAGAGTGCGCAATTATGCTCCTCTGCTCTGGGCGCTGTGTTGCTGACTCGCTGACTAACAAAGCATGCCGATTACTGAGTACCTAATCATTTATTGGATAATATCTTAAATATAAGCATGCCGATTGCTGCCACTTAAAATCGTACTAAACAAAACACTTTGTATTCCATGCATAATTCTAATCCAAAAATAACTTCCTAGCACACAGAGCGCTTTCGTCCTAGGCCATCATCAGTGTTACTTGTCATTTGGACCAGAAGAGCATGTCAACGAAGAGAAACAAACAACATCAACAAACAACGGTTAAATCACAATTATTTTAAAAGATATACATAATAAAGGTCGATGCCCAAACCACGCTTTTCGTGGAACGACAAAATGTGTCGACGTCTGTCAAATGCTGCATGAAGGGCCCCCGGGGCATCCGAGCAGCCAAGGAGCTTACCTCTGGAATGTTTTGATTTTGGAAGCGCCATCGCCATCATGTCCATGTATTCCTACTGTGGAATGTTTTCATAGCCATTAAATGCGAGTTAGATACATTATTTTTTCTACGACCAGTTATAATAATATGAAATGAAATGTAAAAACAATGATGACTACGAGCCTCGAAACTGACATATTTTAAATCTGTCACGGTCATGACAATCATATATATTGACCGAATATTATTGCTAAGATATGGCATTTTTACTGAGTATAGACCTGCATCATCCTAATGAAACATCTGTATCTTAATAAATCTCATTAAAGTACAGGTGGTAAATCTCAATAACTATTCCTCTATAATCTTATTTATATTTATGTATTTGTGCATATTTCATTTAGCAAATTTTTATCCTTCCACTGATATTTTCCTTCACGTATGGCCCTTTGCCGCTACTAACCAAAGCATGCCCAAAATCACACTTTACCTATTTATACTAAGCTTTTATTAGATACCTACCCTGGTCGAGTAGGGAATATAAAGTAGTTGATCGTATCTGACGTTCTCGTTATTGCGATTACCCAAAAATATTACAAATAACCTGCACCGATTGCAAGTGTAGCTAATATTGCTTTGATATTACTGTGACCGTAAATAGACATACACCAATAATTTATAATCAAAAAAATTGCGTAGAGAGAATCAGATTTATCTAAAACAAATCAACACACAATCGTAAATTAGGAGATTTCCATTGTAAATTGTTAGTCTATCGTCTACCCTTTGTTCCACTAGCATGACTTTTTAATTATTTATTACTCCACCCTCGGATTTTCCTCTGACAGCGCTGAAATATTTATTTATAATAAAAATGAGACAGAAGAATGGGTAGCAATTACCCGAGGAATCCAGAGTTAATAGAGGGGTCACAGATTAAGTATGAGAAGCAAAAAGCTGGATAAAGGTTCAACCAGAATTTAAATTGTGTTTTTTGGCCAGATTTTATTAAATTAGAAGATATGCGGAATGTGATATTATTAGAGACAAATATCTTGTTCAAAGTTACGGACCGGGTATTGTCATTAATGATATTAAGATAAATTAATGCTACTTAATTACCTTTCGTTTTTAACATCAAACAAACATAAGACCAAAGGTATTTTAAGTGACGAATAAAATTTTGAGCAGTAGTTTATATTTATTGTTTTGTTTTACATATTTTACAGATATTTTCATGAAAATGATAATAGTCACCTAATTATTAGTAATATGTTTTGTTGCATGAATGCACTATTTTATTTAAATTTATTCCGCAATCGAGGATAAGACTTTTACGTATCGTAGCTCTTTGAACTTTTTTGTTATTTCACAGTTTAAGGACTTATCCGTTTTCTCTAAAATAGATTAAGTACCTCCTGAGAAAAAAAGAGTTTGACTGAAAACGTGCTGCATCTTATCACTATGCAAGATAAAGTTACCAATTTAATATATATTTTTAATCTCTATTTCTTTTATTTATTTCTGCGTTTAAAACTACTTTAATATATTAAGCAAATTTCTAACACATTAAAATATAGAAACTATATTCTGGTAAAATAACTGTGCCAGTACAAACTCCACCCCAAGAAAACAAAATTATAAATTTGATATATTTGTTTCCTCTTCAGTCGTTTACCCTTTACCTCCGGAAAAAAATGTCCAATCATTCTTCCTGTGTGGCAGAATCTGCCATCAACTTGAGATATT
The DNA here is from genome assembly GCA_016904865.1 of Pissodes strobi. NCBI lineage: Eukaryota > Metazoa > Arthropoda > Insecta > Coleoptera > Curculionidae > Pissodes > Pissodes strobi. The sequence goes on along the minus strand of MU187399.1, from coordinate 33,102 downwards.
GCAAGTCACGCCCGGGGCAGATGTTGACAACCGTCTTGTTTGCCAAAGCGAAAGAGAAACAACTGCATCCCTTCAGACTATTAGCCCTTTTTCTTATTGGCCTATCTATGATCCACGACGAATTGTTTTCAATTTTTTTTGCCCAGCATATTGTGTGAAGTTAATAGGTTAGCATAATATACGAAGGAAGCAGATTATATTGTCTCATCACGTTTTCGTGTTTTTATAGGTTGTTGCAGGGATTTGTAAAAACGATATTAAATTTTTGTCAAATTTCTGTTCTACAAAGTAGATTTTTAAGTGAAAACTTCTTTTAGTTCGTTCAGCGGCTGTTTTCCTGGGTAGTGAGTAAGACCGAGCCATTAGGCGTGACGCGCCAGGCTCGGCTATGTGACGCTCATTCGGGTGAAGTCGGGACTTAATCAAGGTGGAGAGATTAACAGCCAGGCGCATTCAAAATACTTTTTCTTGTGTGGCGAATAAAATTGAGCCGTCAGGCGCGACGAGTGACACTGATTGTAAGCCAGTGTCAACTTTAATTTTTCTCGAAAACGGCTGCGAGTGATAATTTTAGATTTTACGTTTTTAGGCAACACTTCGGGGCCGCCGACGATCAATTGTTTTTGGCGATCCGATTTTCCGGTTCCAAGCTATTACGTCAAATATGCGAATTTTCAAACAAAAAAATTATTTAATTTTAATGACATTTTCTGGAAAGGTTCCTTTTGGCAATCTTCCAAACTTTATTGAAATTGGCGAGAATCGGAAGTATATTTTCATAATACCTCTCTGAAAACCATTATTTTCGACGAGAGAGCTGTGCTTCTCGTCGGTGTCTCGGAGTTGTACCGGGATCTGGATAGCCTGGAACAACGAAGATATATGACCAAGATATCCCTGTTTTATAGCTGTTCAGTTTTGATTATTAATTAAGTTAGGTTGGCGATAGTAATTATAAGGATGTAATATCCATTAGCTTGGCGACAGTCAACACAATTATTGTTGGTTGTTGTAGTAACACGAATTTTGACAGTAGTTTTTAATTCCTCTCGTTTCTTCAGCGAGTTGTTACTATTACTCTGAATACATGGATAAGTTCCCTACCCAGAGTTTTATTTCCTAACAAGAAGTTAGGTGGTCATTCGACAAATCAAGAAGTTGGTCCTGGAAATAGAAAAGAATCCAGCGGCTCCCAAATATTGGTACCTTTCGAACCGGATTGCAGTAGCGGAGAGTAGTAGTAATATGATTTATGAAGTGTCACTGTCAAGTCACGATAACAGCCACGAAAATATCACGAAGTTTCACACGAAAGTTTCCACGCATATAAGAGTTAAACCACGAGAAGTTTCTACGACAGTTAAATCACAAGTAGTTTCCACGAAAATTAAGTTACGAAAGTTGAGCCACAAGTATCCAGAAGTAGTTTCCACGAGTAAAGTTCACGACAGTTAATCCACGAACAGTTCCTCGAAAGTTGTCACGAAATTTCTTCACAAGTAAAAAGTTCCAAGGAAGTTAGTTCACCAAGATCAATACAAGACAGTTTTGTGTGGCATTGCAGTAGCCAGAGTGAGTCTGTTCCAAGATTTTCTTTGCTTGTTATTGAGATATTTTTGTTTGTAGTAAGCGTAGTGGCGTCAAGGGGTTTAACTACCCATGGTAGTTTGAATTTTGCACAAATATCTGCTTCCTTATCATTTACGTACCGTACGCTCGTATGTGAATTTAATATTGTAAAAAAAACTCTCGATAAAAGTAATAGTAAAGATGACCGAGGAAGAAATTAAAAACGAAATAACTCAGTTAAGGACTGCACGAGGGATTTTAAAAAGTAAATTGACTAGATTTGAAAATTATTTACAAGATCCTGCAAATCAAAATTAATTTTCTCAGCTTGATGTTCGTTTGAATAGCATTGAAGAAGATAGACGTAATTTTGAGCAATATCAGTCACGTTTAGAAAGATAAAAATGAGGAAAAAGAACGCGAAATAACAGAATCGTCATATTTTGAAGTCATAGGAGTAGCTTATGATATTTTGAAAAATCAAACGAAGGTTCAGCAGTCAAACATACAAACACAGGGTCAGGTTCAATCTCAAGCTAATGCTATTATTTCTAACGCTCTAGGAAATTTACCCGATATAGGTTTGCCTGAATTTCAGGGGAAGTACATGGTTAAGTTTTTGGGATATTTACAATTCTATCGTTCATAGTCGAACAGAGTTGTCTGAAACACAAAAATTTATTTACTTAAAAATTTGTTGTAAAGGGGATGCTCTAAAAACCATTGACAACTTAGAAATAACTGACAATAATTACAGTATTGCAATTGATACTCTAAAGATGCGTTACGAAAGTAAAAGTGCAATTATAAATCAGCATATAAATACAATATTATTCAAATTACCAGATATAACACGGGAATCAGCTCAAGGTTTAAGATATCTCTTAGATATTATAACACAAAATTTAAATGCGTTAGATAGGCTTAAGTTACCGGTTACATATTGGGATGCTTTGCTAATTCCAATCATTTTGCAAAAACTAGAGGATAGAAGGAAGCGCGAATGGGAAGGTCAATTAGATAACAATAGAATGCCTACATTAAACGAACTGACACAGTTTCTAACAAAAAAGTGTTGTACCCTTGAAGCATTATACAGCGAATCGCAAAGTCAAAATAGCCTCGTAATCCGCATGGGTTTCCGAAAAATAGAAATTATAATAAATTTTCAAATGGTTTTCCTAATTCTGGGAAATTAAATGTGCCTTTGACTCAACAGTGTTATGCAGGTTTTGAAAGAATTTCATGTCCCATGTGCCAAGATACACATTTTATCCATCAGTGTTCTAAATTTTTAAATTTACCGCTAAATGAAAAATATAACCACGTCATAAAACATAAATTGTTTACAAATTCTTTACGATCTGGGCATTTTAAATATGAGTGTCTTTCACAAAATTGTCGAAAATGTAACTTAAAACATAATACAATTTTACATGATAATAATACTAATAGAGGTTAGGATCACGCTACTAGTGAAAACGACAACATCGCAACAAAAAATTTGCGTACGCCGCAGTCTTCTCCCAAAACAGGTATCACACACGTGGTAAGAGAATTTAGCTCGGAAAACGGGTTGGGCGAGGGCCGTGTGACGACACCGGATGGCCGGAATTTACCGGAAAACCTAGGCCAAAATGGGAATATGATAGTTAGGTTCCATTAAGGGAATATTGTTGGCAATATCTGTGAAGTTTCACATGCTATGGTGAACCAGTCTCAAGTTCTCCTGTCAACAGCAACCATATTGATAGGGGATTCTTCGGAAAAATATCATACATGCACAGCTCTTCTAGATTCGGGAAGTCAGTCGAATCTGATTAGTCAATCTCTGTGTGAAAAATTAAAGCTAAGGTGTGAAGATTTATATATGTCTCTCGCAGGGATAAATCAAATAACCACGAATATTAAATTTAAAACTATAAGACAAATATCAGATCTCGAATAAACGCGTTTGAAGCGAACTTATCATTTTCGGTTCTACCAGTTATCACAGAAAAGTTGCCTTTAGTTGGATTTTCATCGGAATTGGTTAAAATTTCGCCGAATATACAATTCTATAACGAACCGGAAGAAATTGATATTCTCATAGGCGCGAATATTTTTTATGAATTGTTGGGATTAGGTAAAATTACATTAGGAAAAATGTCTCCAGTACTACAGGAGATACAATTAGGATGGATTTTAACAGGATCAATATATTTAGGTTCAAGCGTGAAACAGATTTCGCCAAAATCAATTCGTAATTTTATTCAACAAAATGAAACCGATACCTTAAATGAAACATTAGTTAGATTTTGGGAAATCGAGGAACTACCGCAAAAACAACTTTTATCAAAAGAAGCTCAATATTGTGAAGATCATTTTAAAAAGCATACAGTAAGATTCGGATGGTAAATTTATCCTAAAATTACCATTTATTCAAACGCCCGAACAAAATTTCGGAATGTCCAAACAATTGTGTCTAAAACGGTTTTTAGGTATGGAAGCGCGGCTTAAACGCGATAATCACTTAAGTATTCAATACAAAGAATTTATGACAGATTATGAACAGCTCGGTCATATGACATTTAAGTGCACTCTGTCTGAAGACAGCTAAGCTGAAAGTCATTCATATTTTATTCCGCATCACCCAGTGGTTAGAGAATCCAGTTTAACCACTAAGTGTAGAGTAGTATTTGACGTCAGTTTTAAAACTGATAACAATGTGTCTCTTAATGATTTGCTATGTTTAGGTCCAACCGTTCAAGATGATCTCTTCTCAATAGTGCTTAGATTTCGACTTAGACCTGTTGTTTTAAATGCGGATATTAAAATGATGTATCGCCAAATTTTAGTGGATCCTTTTGATCGCTCTTATCAACAGATTTTGTGGCGTCATAATGAGAAGGATTCAATTAATGTTTATCTTTTAAAAACAGTGACATATGGCACTAAGACGGCTCCATATCTTGCGCAAAGATGCATTAAGCAATTAGCAATAGAACATCAGGAAATGTATCCACGAACTTCAAAAGTTATTCATAATTCATTTTATATGGACGATTTAATTGTTAGTGTAAATTCAACTCAAGAAGCTATAGAAATTTATCAAGAAATTACTATGATTCTTTCACAAGCCGGGTTTGATCTAAGAAAATGATAATCCAATGAAAATTCACTTTTTGATTTTGTAGCTAAAAATAGTACACTTAGGGATGATTTAAGATCCTCTAGGGTTAATCGGCTTTGATAAAGGCTAAATGTCTGATGCAACAACTGTGGCAGTTAAGACTTAGTTGGGACGAACCAATACCAGATAATCTTAAACAATATTGGTTACAATTTCTGTCACAAGTCCCTATTTTAAATGACATTCAAATAAGAAGCCAAGTATTACAAATAGCTTATAAATCATTTCAAATCTTTGGTTTTTGCAACGCCAGCATAAAAGCATATGGTGCAGCTATTTATTTATGTTCAACTAATAATGAAGGAAAACGATTTGTGCGCCTGCTGTGTGCCAAATCGAAAGTGGCTCCACTCAAAAAATTGACGTTACCTCGGTTAGAGTTGCTTGCAGCGTTTTTGTTGGCCAACTTAGTATAATACGTCAAAGAAATACTTGATATAATTAGCTCAGAAGTTACTTTGTTTTCAGATTCTACTATCGTACTATCGTGGCTCAAAATTGATCCTGGTATGTTAAAAACCTTTGTGGGAAATAGGGTGGCAAAAATCAATGAATTGACAGATATTAATTGTTGGAAACACGTTAGTAGCCAAAATAATGCGGCTGATATCATTTCTCGAGGTATTGACCCCGAAGAGCTAATAAATGCGGATATTTGGTGGTACGGACCTCCTTTTTTGATGAACAGTTCGAATCTTTGTCAGAAAATTGACATTTTAGAGTCAATCGATCTTCCTGAAATCAAAACTTCCTCAGTTAGTTTAGCTGGCTGTGAATCTTTAAGCTTTAATATTTTTAAGAAATATTCTACGTTATTACGATTACAGAGATTAACGGCCTATATTCTAAGGTTTAAAAGTCGAGCTTTAAATAAAATCAAACCAGCTTCCGAACATTTGTCTATCGATGAACTAACAGAATCTCTTAATTGTTTAATTAGGCTGGCTCAGTCAGAAACTTTTTCATCAAAAATTAAATGCTTAAAAAACAAAAAACTATTAGATAAAAATAGCAAGTTACTAAGTTTGAATCCCTTTATAGATAAAGAGAACCTTGTAAGAGTAGGAGGTAGGATTTCTCATGCGCAAAATATCTCTTACAACCAAAACATCAAATTATTTTGCCTTATGAACATAAACTTACGTACTTAATAGTTAGCTCAGAACACATTAAGCAGCTCCACGCAGGAACTCAAACTTTACTTTCGATCTTAGGTATCAACTATTGGCCGATTATTGGAAAAAGTATGGTGAAAGCAGTAATAAGATCTTGTGGTACATGCTTTCGCGTAAACCCGCAATGTTCAAAGTTCCTAATGGGTCAGCTACCTGCATCTAGGGTTACTCCTAGCAGAGCGTTTTCGAGATGTGCAGTAGATTATGCAGGTCCAATTTATATTAAAGATGGGGTAAGACGTAAAAGTCAAACCGTAAAAACCTATATCTGTGTGTTTGTCTGTTTGGCTGTTCGAGCTGTGCACATAGAATTAGTCAATGACCTGACTACATACGGCTTCCTGAATGCATTGAAATGTTTCATCTCGCGAAGAGGTAAGCCAAGCGATATATATTCAGATAATGGGTTGAATTTTATCGGTGCTAACAACCATTTTCTTGAATTGTATAACTTGCTTTCTAACCAGGAGCATAATAAAACCGTTTCAGAATATTTATCAAGAGACCAAATTAATTGGCATTTCATACCTGCCAAATCTCCACATATGGGTGGGTTATGGGAGGCTACTGTCAGAACAACTAAATATCATTTGCGCAGGATTTTAGGGAATGTAATGTTGCACTATGAAGAAATGTATACAGTATTAACCCAAATAGAATCTTGTTTGAATTCCCGGCCTTTGACTCCACTATCAAACGATCCTGACGATTTTTTGCCGTTAACTCCGGCTCATTTTTTGATAGGAGATTCTTTGGCATGTACCTCTCAAAATGATGTTTTGAATACTAAAGTAAATAGGCTCACACGTTACCATTATTTGCAACAATTATTGCAACAATTTTAGTCTAGTTGGTCACGGGAATACTTGTCTCAATTGCAAGTAAGGACTAAATGGCAAACTGAGGTTAATTTACCGATCCAGGTTGGCTCTTTAGTGATATTGATAGAGGATAATATGCCTCCTCTGCAATGGCGCATGGCCAGGGTAGTAGAACTGCACCCAGGTTTGGACAGTGTTATAAGAGTAGTTTCCGTGTGCGTCTCCAGTGGTAGCATTTTTAAGAGATCGTTGTCAAAAATATGTTTGTTTCCTATAGAGACTAATAACTAAAGAACATTTACGATTATTTAATAAGTATCTTTGCTTATTTTTATTTTGAAAAGCCAGCTTTTCAAGGCGGCCGGCTTATGTTCAGTTTTGATTATTAATTAAGTTAGGTTGGCGATAGTGATTATAAGGATGTAATATCCATTAGCTTGGCGACAGTCAACATAATTATTGCTGGTTGTTGTAGTAACACGAATTTTGATAGTAGTTTTTAATTAATCTCGTTTCTTCAGCGAATTGTTATTATTACTCTGAATACATGGATAAGTTCCCTACCCAGAGTTTTATTTCCTAACAAGAAGTTAGGTGGTCCTTCGACAAATCAATTAGTTGGTCCTGGAAATAGAAAAGAATCCTGCGGCTCCCAAATAATAGCTATTTTCACTTCAGATGTTCCCAGGATTTGGCTCCCTTCATCTCGCCCCCAGCAACACCGGTCAGACAGTTACGACAGATGACAAGAGCGCACCCGTTCGTTGTACAACTGTAAACATCTAGAAAATCGCTTTATAAGGACTCCTTTTTCTGGTACACTGCATCGTTGTGAAGCTCACTCCCAGGACATCTGTTTCCTCCAAATTACAACCTACAGCTATTTAAGAACCGCGGCAATCAACATCTTCGCACACACACCGCTCGTCGAGTGCTATAGGATCTCCCTTTGTTGAATGTGTCTTTGCCATAAAAAAGAAAGAATTTATTAAAATCATTCTTGACGGAGCTAGGCCCCCATAGTTGAATATGCAAAGAATCTGGATATAATTCGGGATAAAGGGATGAGGTTTGAAGCGCATATGAAGAGTCGGCGTATTCATAGCTTTTCTTTAGTTAAAATGCTCTGCGAACCACTTGTTTTGTCTTGTTTTAATTACTGTGATTTATGGAAATCCATGCTTGGATAATGCTGATTTCGGGGAAATATTCAGACAATATTAGGTTCGGCAATAAAATTTTCATGCCGCATCATCGGACTGCCATGTTTCAGAGGACATTTACTTACAAATCGATTAAATTGTATCACTTGTTAAATGTCGGCCTGACCTCGCTTGACGAAAACAAAGTCAAAGTGTATAACAATAGTATATTATTTTATATGGAGGAAAAGTAATACTTTTCATGGCGCGCTCGTGTTTAACAGCCGAACGGAGTGAGGCTGGTAACAGAGAGCAAGCCATGAAAAGTAACTTTTCCTCCAAATAAAATATGCTGTTTTTTCTTCAAATGTCGACAAATTAATGCAAAAAGTCTCTTTTTAATAGTAATAATAATTATTATTGAAGATAAGTGGGTTCGCAAGGCGGCTTACACCGGTGCGGTGTCGGTGAATAGGCTCAGGTTGTTGCTATAGTAATGTAACATAAAGCTGTCAGTGGACACTGTCAACAATAATTATATTTCTAAAATTGCGTTTTCGATTGCGTTTTAATTCCTTATTGATAAGCAGTTATTGGGTAAGTTCGATTAAATAATAACCAATTTGTTCCTAAATTAATGCTTTTTAGAAATGCAGTCACACATTGAGTGATAAATACAAATTTTAGTTTAATAACTCTTGAGTTGTTGACGCTTATTTTGATGTTTGTTTGTATTGCATCTATGTTGCTATGATAACACTTTTACCTCCGCCGGCGGAAAAGTGAAAAGTAAAGCTCCGGCGGAGGAAAAACGAAACTTCACTGCCGCCTACACAGTCGAGTAATGACGGATTTACTGACGTTTGAAGAAAATAGTATATTATTTTATATGGAGGAAAAGTAATACTTTTCATGGCGCGCTCGTGTTTAACAGCCGAACGGAGTGAGGCTGGTAATAGAGAGCAAGCCATGAAAAGTAACTTTTCCTCCAAATAAAATATGCTGTTTTTTCTTCAAATGTCGACAAATTAATCCAAAACGTCTCTTTTTAATAGTAATAATAATTATTATTAAAGATAAGTGGGTTCGCAAGGCGGCTTAGACCGGTGCGATGTCGGTGAATAGGCTCAGGTTGTTGCTATAGTAATGTAACATAAAGCTGTCAGTGGACACTGTCAACAATAATTATATTTTTAAAATTGCGTTTTCGATTGCATTTTAATTCCGTATTGATAAGCAGTTATTGAGTAAGTTCGATTAAATAATAACCAATTTGTTCCTAAATTAGTGATTTTTAGAAATGCAGTCACAAATTGAGTGATAAATACAAATTTTAGTTTATTTAACTCTTGAGTTGTTGACGCTTATTTTGATGTTTGTTTGTATTGTATCTATGTTGCTATGACAACACTTTTACCTCCGCCGGCGGAAAAGTGAAAAGTAAAGCTCCGGCGGAAGAAAAACGAAACTTCACTGCCGCCTACACAGTCGAGTAATGACGGATTTACTGACGTTTGAAGAAAATAGTTATTTGTTTTACTAGGCAGCAAAGTAGTAGATTGACTGCCGCGGTTGATAGTTCATAGCCGAGCGTAGCGAGGCTAGGAATTCAGCTAAGGCAGTCAATCTGCTTTGCTGCCGAGTTGAACATATAATTTTTTCTCCGATTGTTTATAATGATAAATGTATATTGTATATTTGCAAATTATTACAATTCCCACAATCTTTTTATTATTCCTGTAGTGATAAATTAACACAAAATTTGATAGAAATCGCAATTCTTGGAACGGTTGGTTGCTATGGAAATGTATATGTCAATAATAATTATAGTTTGACAACTTATGTTAAACGTTTTATTTCCATGGAGACTAATCACTTTGCTGCCTAGGCAGCAAAGTACTTACTTTGCTGCCTGGACAGGAAAAGTAATACTTTGCTGATTGATATGTGTCTGCAAAATTAATATTTGCTGTCAATCGGAGAAAAAAGTATTTACTTAATATTGGAAACCTGAATTCGTAATTTTTGGCTCTTTTTTAAAGTTGTTTCATTTAACTTTCAACAGGATATTGAATATCTGTTTTTACGCAAACCGACGCGGAGGGATTATTGGGATCATACTTTGGATTGATCTTTATATACCATGACTTCTGATTCATTATTTTGTCAATGTCAAAAATTAGTATAAGCCATAAATTATTAAGAAATGTATAAAGAAATATATTTTAAGGGTCAAACAAACTGTGTTATACTCTCATCACAATTTATACAAAAAAAAAACAAGTAATTTTTGCAATAATTCTCCCCCGTGTAACAAATAGTACAAATTGAGATTTAATTTATTTATTAGAGCCTAAAAATATCAATTAATCAAGAGCAATTTGGTCATTAGATATGGCCTTTTAAGGTGTATAAAAAATATTTTTAAAAATAAAAATGTGGTTTCCGCAATACCTCAGCGAAAATTGCAGAATAATAATTATATTATATTACAATTTTAACCCTCAACAATAACTTTCAATGAAAAACTTGACTCCCCTAATATAATTGCCTTTGCCACAAGTGTGAATGACTGACTGATGTTAACTGACGAAGGGTTTTGTCTGTAGGGACTCCCTTAAAATTTACAATATTTTTTAGGTTGTTCTTTCATCACCAATGTTTTTTTCCCGATTCTAATATGTTGTGAATTGAATAAGCCATATAAGGTCTGAATATGTTCATTCGCATTACATTTTTGGGGGCGTTGTTACGATGTTTTATAGCAACAAACAACGATATTAAGTTTTTGACCGAGTCCTTCCGAATGTTTATTGATTTTAATCCCATTTGGTGATGGGCAAGGGTTTATTGCTGACTTTCATTATTTTCCCATATATTTTTATGCAAATTATATCAATATTTTCAAAACACGTTACTGGCCTATCTGGCGAAATAACGTACCGATCGTCATTATGACATATTTTAATAATTTAAATATCGCCTCAAAAAATAATTACTTTGAATAGATACCACTAACTCAAGATATATGACATGTGATCTCTACAAAAGACTTTTCTATTTGAAGAAGTATAGAAATGCAGCGAAGAGTGAAGACCCCAGATTTGACCCACCTGGAGCCAGCTTTGTCTCTGACAACAATAGGCTGGTAATTCTATATTATGAGCTTCGAATTCAGAAAACTGCTTTGTATTTTAGAATTAATCTGCTCTTGGTATATTTATTTTTCGGAATCAAATTCTAATTCTATACTAAACTTATCAACAAAACTAGGTCCAATTTTTAGGGGGACTTTATCGCTATAAATAATCATTTTAAAGTATATTTTATTTAATATAAGAGCAACGTTTTAGTTAAAAGGGGACATAGAGAGCGAAATATAAAAATATTGTGATTATGAATTTTTATTACCTATGTAAAATTTTTATTAATTTCATTTTAGCGATTTTATTTTGTATGAAAAAACTTGGTGAAACTGTTTGAATTATTTATTCCTGACATTTTAATATCTTATATCGGAAATATTTTGCGTATTTTTAAGAAGCATACGCTGCTATGATCGTTTTAATTTTGAGAATGTTTGCGATTTTGCCTTTAGAAAACCTTCCCAACCTCTCACCGAAGCACGGTAAGCTAATAATTTACGAAAAATCCCGAGGTACCCTACTAACATGTTATTTAAGTATAATTCAATCGTTTGTTGTTAAAACAAGCCAAGTAATGATATGCGAACCTTTCAGAAAGATAATTAATTAATGGAAAATTATTTATGAACATTAAAATTAACTTTAAAATTGTAGGTACTTGAATTGTTTATGAGATGAAAATGAAATTTAAGTTTAAAAATCTGTATTCGTTAATATTTGTAGATTTAAAAACTACATTTGAATTTTATTTCTTGCTCGTTTTGGGTACAGGATTAAAATGCGCATTACATAGCCGAGCCCGACACGTGACTTGACGACCCAGTTTCACTCCCTACCCTGGAAAAGTGTGCTGAGCTCGTCTGACTATTTCTCGTTCTCGAGAAATAATCATCTCGTTCTCGCTTACTGACTTCACCCGAATAAGCGCTGCCTGAATGTGGGTTACATAGCCTAGCCAAACGCATTACATGACGGCTTAGTTTCAGTCACTAACGCCAAAAAAGTTATACACACTGAACTCGTGTAAAGAGGTTTTCACTTCAACAAAATCTAAGAGTTTCATTAAAAAAAAATTTT
>MU187399.1:0-20990 GCA_016904865.1 Pissodes strobi | reverse complement strand
TGTCTATGGGGCTTTTCAAAGTCTGGCCCCATTTCGGGGATTAAATATTTAACGTGTGGTTTGTTTTCTTATCGTAGTAGAATTTTTTTTAGTATTTTCTTTGGTAGTACAGAGCCGAATTTGCTCTTTACTTAATATTAGTTTGGTAGTTCATATCTAAATATTAAAGATATGTATAGACCAATAGCCGTGAGACCTGGTCAGTAGGTATTTCCATTAAAAACTTTATTGTGTTTTGGTTCTTTGTTTTCTTTTTGTCGCTTATCAAAAAGTGCCTAGGAGTTTTCCATAAACTCTTGGCGTAATAGGCAAAAAGAGCAACAACAAAAAATTATTATATCACATCAATATAATCTAGAAGGGAACCTGTGGATGAAGCTTTAATTATTTAAAAAAATATTGATTTTTTTGTTATTATTATTTAAATCAAGGGAGCGGTAGAAAACTTGACACAGAAGCAAATATTTTATTTAATCCATTTCTGAAACATATTTATTCCGAACTAATGTTACTACTGATTTTGGCACCAATTCAATACCGTCTATGCCTGAAAAATAACAATATTATTGTATTGGTCAATTACCATTCGTATTTACCCATTTCCGTTAAAAATAGGACCAAATACAAAAGAACATCTAATTGTGGTTAATAATCACATGTAACCCCTTTGCAAGTGGTGAATCGAAAGCAAAACACACAAAGTATTTTAATCTCTGGTCGTCCCATTTTTTTCTTTCTTTTGAGCTATGTAGGGAGTTGATACAGTAACAGATTTTTTTACCCAGTGGCGTGCGCCATAGACAGGTTTTTGTTCAACATGGGAATCTCTATTTTGGTTGTTCTTGGAACGAAATTAAAATTGTTGAGAAAATATCAGATAAATTCTAACTTTGGTTGTATTTATATTAGGCCAAAACTCACCTTAACCGTTATCTATCTGTCAACCAGAATGTGAGTGGGTATCGTAAAACTCTTATAATATGAGTTTTAAAGAACTGTAGAGGTGTATCCTGTTGTGTAATAAATTGAGAACATCCGGAAATCCGCAGTCACGCTCATTTTGGCACAACATCCCTCATGGTCACAATGATATAGCTCTCCTTATTTGTAAATTGTGTAATTTATTGAATTATTTGATTTTTTTTTAATTATAATTTAGAAATAGCCGAAAACGTTGATATCCACATAAAATATACTTAGATAATATTTTAATTTAAAACACACTCTAAGCAATAGGGTTACAAATTATATGTTGAACGAGATCTGTAACGGTTTTTGGCAAATATTTGCCTATAGGAGGGTGGACATAGGACATATTCCACTTAAAGATATCCTTATAAAGTTTATTTCTTTTGAAAGCTTGGTTAAATACAGCTAGAGGTGTTACCACATTTAATCTTAACTAATTGTAAAGTATTGTTTTTGAAAAAACGTTCAAAAATAGCATATTGAGGCTGCTTCTTAAATGGAATGATACTTTTTTTATTTGACGCATGTAATACTGAGATTTTTCCTGCAAGAATGTCAAAAAATAGAACCATTTTTATAACCAAAATAATTTATATAATAAACAGGTGCCTCCGTAGTAAGCGTGAACAGATACCTACCAGTAACGATGTTTTCGTTACCATAGGATTGCATACTGTTACGTTTTTCCCGTGGGTTCTGCACGAAATTATAACTTTTACTATTTTAAACTAATACTATCTTTATTCTCTACCACTGTATACAAATAAACACACTAAACTACTCTTATAACTTTACAACTAATAGCTCTTCACAATTCAACACTCAATGATTAACTAACTCAACACGCGTTCTGCCTAGCTTTTATATACAATCTAAAACCTATCACGATTACTCCGGATGAAGCGAGGCCTCTCCATTCTATTCTCGACCAGACATCGAGGGAGTTCCACAGTTCCCACATCTTCGCGACCGGCGATGACTCATACGTATACGAGACAAGGCTAGTTCTATAGGGTAGCACAAAAACATTCGGATGGTTGCTAGCCGTGACAACATGAAATATTATTTTTAAACTATACTCAAATATTCTTAATTTAAAACGTACTTTAAGCAATCAAGTGGACATATATTACAGTAAAACCTTTTTTAATTAAGTTAAGTTCTGCTGAGCTCATCTACATACCTACAGTTCAAGAAAAATCACAAAATTGGCACAAAATTTAAACGATCACCATTTGCTCAACTATTAAAAAAATAATGAACAATGCAGACTATGTTATAAGCTATACTATACCATACTAATGGACTATGCATAACTACGATGCATGTGCCAGTTAAATTGTCGTTCCGCCTTACGATTCTACAAAAAGTTGAGAAAACCTCAATTGTTGCCGAACCCGTCGAACCGAGGGTGTAATACGCCGTCCATCAACAATCAACATTTGGTTAAAAATGTTGATTGTTGATGTACGGCGTATTACTGTAAACTGTCACTTTTACGTTATTGCCACCAAAAACTTCCTAATTGGACGCATTATTATTACTTTGATTTGCACTGATACCGCACAATTCTGAACTCACTAAGACTGTTTTCTGGCTATATATATAGTTAATACTAACGTAAGAAACGTATAGATTCTAACCTAAGTTCAGCAAGGTCTGTAATAATGAATTCAGGCTTCTTCTTTGGGTGGGAACCTCCACTTTTTTGTTGTTCGTTTTGGCTATATGCCTGAGAGTGACACGATCCTAATTACAACATGCTGGTTTAATACCCAAATGTATAAGAGCAATAGGCCGTATAAAGTAAAACGAGTAAGTTTTCAACTTATTAGGATGGAATACTTAACGACCCCAGTTGCGACTTCCAAGTGACTATTGTTGCTTTTCCGATGCAGATATGGAATAGGATGACAAAAGTAGACAATTTTTTCTTTATGAAAATATTGGTAAAACATTTACAACCAAATTTCAGGTCTAATTGTAATTTTTATTTTAAATGGCTGTTTGGTAATAAAATTTTATTATTGCTAAAGCCTTTCGATAAGTTAGAGAAGGTATGAAAAATAGAATGTAATGTCATTTGAATCACTCTTGCTTCAAAATATTTTATGAACTGTGCAGCAGTAGTCATGTGTTCACTTTGTTAGGTACAAGACAGAGTGCTCATTTATTGCTTGCTGATTTTGATCTCAGTCATACCATTTGTATTCACGAATTCCTAAATATCAATTATTGGAAACAAAAGAATACAGGCTATGCTGGGGCTTGCGGGTGGAAGGGTAATCGCGTTCGAGGCGTAATTGGTTGCAACATTGCCAAACTACTACGATAGTGGCGCATATTAGGATGCCTGTTTATAAAGAATGTATCTCTTATATTACAATTTTTACAATTTTAAAAAAAAATATGTTTCCATAAGATGTTTTGTCCTCTTGTTATAATGTGGTATTCGTAATTTAGTTATTTAATTATCAAATACTACTATCTTGTTAGCACACTTTCCTGAAATAATACTCCCCATATAGAGAAGAAGCAAAACAAACGACAAAGGATTAGTTCGTAAAATTTCCGATAATCGCTGCGTTAATTACTGTTATTTTCTTGCATTTTTCTGAAATCGGAACTATTTATGTGCTTTTAAGTGCGTGACACTTGTACCTCATATTTCGTTGTATATTTAGGTATACAATTTATACTATTGGGCGTATTTTTAAATACGCAAAACCATATCTTTCGTATATAAAGACCTGTTGCTTTTATGCCGGTCGGCCGATTTGTTTACAGAACAGTTTATAAGTTTTTGTTGGTGTTTAGTTGTATGCTTTTCTCTCGGATTCGAATCGTTTTGTGGTAACTGATACTTAGCGTAATTATGCCTCAAAAGTGCTGTATTCCTGTTTATGACAAAAATGGCTAAAAGCTATACCAAATGCTCAAAATGCGGTCAAGTAAAGACGAAAAGCTCAAAAATATTGACGAGTTAAATTTGTCAAAAGCCCTTGAAATAGGCAAATATGAGTTTGAGAAGCACGAAAAAACATACTTTTCGATAATTTTGGGGCGTTTATTGTCAAATTTTCTACATTTAAAGTACCAAAAGATTGTCTCAAGATGGTGAAAGGTTAACTATTTTTAAAATTTAATATAGGTACATCTGGCCCATTAATTGGGCGATTGTTATTAATTATAACCTGAATATTGACATTTTTTGTATAGCAAGTCAGTCTGTATTTCAAGATCAAAATTTAAAACCCCATTTATTTCACATAGTTTGGCCGATATACAATCAATATTTGAAGTCATAGATGAGACTGTTATTACCCTACCTTTCGAGGAAAATATTACCGATAATGACAACCCCGACTCCAATTTTAATAGTAATGCCTAATTCTGTCAAACCATCAAATGACATAAATAAAATTAAACGTGTGTTCAATTTTGTATCAAATATCTTGATGATAACAAAATAGTACATGCTTCAGACTTTATTTGTGAACAATTAACACCGCTTACAACTGCAAATGAAAGAGATGGTATTCAAGTAGTACAATCATGTTATGTTCTATTCTCTATACTGTTAGTTAGTCCACATGCATGCAAATACTCAAGAGAGTATGGTTATTTTACCACATCTTAAAAGTATAATGAGCGTTTGTAATAAACATATGACTGATCCCGATATAGATGAAAAAAATTTCTTTTTAAACTATGCTGGAAATGTGTTTGGTATGCTAAAGCATCATGAGAGATTTGTGACACTACTTTTCATTGATCCTCTCATTGTTGTAAGGGAGGCAATATAGCTGGTACAGCAGTCAATAAATAATAAATCTCTAGCTTCTTCGGCATTCACTTTGATAATTACAAGTGTGTGATCTAGCTCCTGCCCCAAAAGTTAATTCCGCAATACTTAATTTTTAGGAAATTGTGTTTTTATCCGATCGGACTAAAAACGACAGCTTTCCGATGTGTTTCCTCACCGCAAAAGTCATGATTCCAGTATACTGTATTCGTTGCCTGGCAACATGCAATAACTGTACAAGAATAGAAAATAACTGTCCGGAAATATAACATTCCCGTCCTAGGCCGGTCATATTCAAACGCCTTGTTTGTCAGATCTGACGTCTATCAAAAGTAAAACATTTAGCTGTAGTTTCCGTAGCTACGTAATAAACTTCAAGCTCGCTCGATTCAAAACTTGATATTATGTTGGGTTTAAATATAAAACACCGTTTTTAATTAGAGTAATATTTGGCTCTCTTTATATAAGTACGTATTCTAATTAATTTCGATCGGATAAAAAATAGTATGTGCAACTCGTAGGAAAAGCACATTCCTGGACTCCTGTGTTGCTGGCCTCGGCTGCGCCTCGTCCAGCAACTACCACAGTCGTCCAGAAATGTTTTGCTTTTCCTCCTAGTTACACAATATACTATTGTAGTTTTGTGTACAATAATTGAAATTAACGGGACTAACAGGAAAGCAATAAGTTATTTTTAAACTACAGACCAACTTAGTATTGTTTATCCTCACCCGGTAGTGAATGAAAGACCATTATTATTCCTCAAATGTATTTTTAATAATTGGCTTAACTCTAAACCTGATCAAATGTTGTATTTTCCTGCTTTTGATACTTGTAAGCTTAAAAAAATCTGCTCTGCGTTTACAAAATTACATAAACTGGAGTATGATATGATTTTAAAGTTTAGCTATTCTTTAAACCTAAAGGCATTGTTTCCTTCATCTTTGAAGCGATAATATGTAAAACTTTTGTAACATTTTTGTCACTTTTCGTAGTAAAGGCTTTAAGATATTTTGGCAGCCGAATACCACACTTTCAGGATACTGCTGATTTTGAAAACATCATAAAGATATGGTCGAAAATAGTAAATATAAAAACCCCATTCAAAGGCAAATATAAACGTGACATATTTCAGGAAACTATCGTAAAGTAGCAAAGGACGGACAATGAGTTAGATCCTAAGATTGAGTTCTTGGAAAAAATATTAAGTTGGCTCGCTACTTGGCAACCTAGCCGTTTTTCAAAGACTCTTACCCGCCAGACCCGCACTGCTTTAAGTCATACCCTTCATGGGTTGCTTGAAATTACCAAATACTATTTTAATGAACTTTATATGAGTAATGTTCTCTAAGGGAAATTTCGAAGAGACCCTCTTGAAGAGAAATTTGGTAAATACAGGTAAATGGCAGGTGGGCATTACCATATTTCTGTTGAGACAGAGAAGAGACCTAGAATTCAACCATATTAACACTTCAGTCTTGTAGTTTTTTAATCTTCATAAGTTCTATGAGCTACCTGATTATGACCCAGATGAAAATTGCTTTTAACAAGGCGTTTCCCAAATTAAAACTTTATTGTCTCAAATTGTAATAAATGATGATCGCTTTCAGGATATTAAAGATGTATTGCCGTTAATCACATATCTAGGTAGTAATTGTTCCTATACTACGTTAAAAAAAAACTAAAATGTAACAGCTATAAACAAAAATTGGTATATGACCAGCAATTTATTGTTGAGGACAATTTTCATCTCATTAATAAATTAAATCGTGGAGGACTTTTATATCTCGAAGAGCAAGTTATAAATATTGTTTTCACTAACATAGTTTGGTCCTGTCGTATAATCATCCAATTAATTTCCGCAACTGATCGAGATCAAATTTAAGGGATACGCCAATGATTATTTAAACTCTCAACGAAACTCAATCACGATCCAACTTCTGGCCAAATAATAGATTCGGATATAATTGAATTACGCAAAAGTTACGCCCAACATCTGGTGCTATTTTTTATATCGGCGAGCATGGGTGGTGTCTGATTCTCACTGAAAAGATTGACACATGTTGCTGGGTCGAAGGGGTTAGATTTATTTAAAAGTGTTTGAGAATCGGCCGTTGCTAATCTCGCTGCGTGACTAACGAGTAAAACTTGGGATTTCTTTGAATTTATTTGTTTAACGTCGTAAATTTGTTTCGTAAAAATCAAAATGTCTGAAGAGTGCTTTAGAAATTTCGTTTATGAAATGGCAGTTACTGATTACTTTCTTTCTGGTAAATTTGTATTCTAGTAGTATAGTAGTAAACGTTATTTATTAGGTACATATAACATACATTTTACAATATACACACATGCACTCTTATAGACCAGGCAAATTTTAAAAAAATGTACGTTAAGTGTGGAGTTTTTGCGGACATTTATTTTTTTCTTGAAAACGATAGCTCTTTTATCATAGAATGCAAATCTAAAAATGCCAAAAAATCGGAAGTGAGCTAAAGCCACCATTTAAGAAAACATGGCCGCTCGCGTTATTTATTAAAATCTATTATTTCAATAATTACAGTCCAATTTATGCACGTCCGATTAAATTCCATGACACGCGGTACACGCGTGGCATTGACACCCCCACTCCATGTTTATGAAATGGTAACTATAATGACACTTTTTCTAAAAGCCTTAAAAGCTTTAAAGATGATGCTTCCATTTTTCTACGCTGTAGGTCATTTCCATTACGCAAATTCTGCTCACATTTATATATAAGATATGAGCAAATTAGAACAAAGTATGCCGCCTAGTGAATTTAAGCTGTTTTGTGATAAAGGATATTTTTTATTACGCATGCATCATAATCTTAGACTATATAGCAGAAGATCATAATCAACGATTATCGCAAGCGACAACGTGCTTAAAATGATGTTTATGATGCGCCTACTTTTTTAAAGGTTGCTATAGAAACATTTGATCTACCTTTTTTACCAAGATATTTAACTGGCGTTTAAATTACGATATGTCAAAATGAAGGAACACATTTAAAGACAACATTGCTTTATTCTAAATAGTAACTACGTAACTCCAAAAAGTAAAACATTTTTGAGAATATGATGCGTTCGTAATAAAAAAATAGCGTATTATATACGTGCATAAGAGGCCTTTAAAGCTCTTGCGCGTCGTGTTGGTAAAGTTTTGCAAAACCACAATCCTTCTGAATACCATTTTAGTAAGTTTTCATGCATAACCAATGGAGTTGTCGCAGAAGAGAACGTTAACTGTCATAGACATGGCGAGAGAAATAAGATTAGACCTAGTAGAATCTATGGTAGATAAAAGTTTTTCTGAACTACATTTTAAAATGAAAAATAAAGTAAAATCATTAGCAGCAGCAATCAAAGCAGTAAAGTTGCGTGATGATACCATGCTTCTTAACTCACAGCAGTTATTAAATAGAATAGTTTGTCTGAAAAAAGTGACAAAGCCAGTTTAATACCACTGTTAATATAATATATCTTATGTATAAAAACATTTTGGCGAAAATGTCATAATAAAATTGTGTTAGATGGGTATACTAACATCCCTTCTACAAAACATGAAGAACATTGACTATGAAAGAGTAAGAAAATACCAGTTGAAATTATTCTCAGCGAATCAACAGTCATGTACTGCAACAGTAAGAAAATACCAGTTGAAATTATTCTCAGCGAATCAACAGTCATGCATATAAGTAAAGCAGATTTCTAGGCGATGGAAAAAATAAATTTCAATTAATACAACTACTAACTTAGAGAGCAATTTAGAGAGAACAGTATAGATGAACTACCAAAAGTTGGTTATGAATTTGTCTCCTTTATGGACGGATTAGAAGGATGAGAAGGGTTCCGAGACATTAATGAAGAACGATATATACTTTACAATATTGGTATAGCTAGCAGACGCTCGACAAATCTTTTGATTTGGCCGTTCTCCCCCCAACCAAAGATGCACTGAAGGTAGTGTTTCAAATAGTGATTACATTAATAGCAAATTGTTTTCTTTTTTATTTTCACGACCTATCATCAAGTACAGCAATGAATGGGAAATTTCCTAGCCCCGGATAAATTTGGATGGAAGGTATCAAAAAATTAAATGTTTGCAATCACAGTGCAGCGATCTCCTGCAGCAGAAGAAGTATTAAGTCTGATCTACTGTAAATGTCGAAACGGCTGCCAAAAAAATGTGTATGTTCACAAGTCGAACGCTGCAGATCTATATGCCTTCTCTTCCATGGGATAGACTGCAAATATGCTTGTGTTCTGGACGAGAATCTTTTGAATAACTGAGTTTTTGTAATAAGCAGAATGTAAAGATAGTTAGTGGTATTAAAAAGTAAAATGTAAGCCAAAAAGTTTTTTTTCTTTTTCAGTTTTTTCGTTAGGAAATTGATATTCTTGGTTAGGTGTAAATTAAAGGATAATTTTCTTGTGATGTTAAGGTTAAAATTTCGTAAAAAAAAAAATTGTCTTAAGACCACACGATCCAAGTGAAAACTTCAACAAGCGTGGTCATCGTTTTGTCAGAATTTCGATCCGAGCCTTCGTTGCAGAGATACGGGCGAAAAACGGGTTTTCCCCCAAAATCCCCCCTAAATTAGAGCCCCGGTCCCCCCGTATTGTCTAAGGTGCCCCCCCCCATGGGGCGCTTACCATAAAAATTTCGACCCTCTACCTCTTCCCGTTTTCCTGATATTAATTATTTAAGTTTTTCCTTCTCCCCTCCCCTGGCCAAAACGGGGGGTGGTACGGGGTCCCGTTTTCGTCCAGGACCTTCTTTTAACCCCGGCTACATCCCCTGAAAAGTGCGGCCCCCTACCTATAAGGGAACATGCCAGAAGAAGGAGCCTTACGTTACATATCCGAGCGTGATGCGTGACAGCTGGGTCTCATTCAACCTCCACAAAAAAAACGCAAAACACGCACAAAGAAGTTTTCACTTCAAAAACGTTGAAATTAACCTAGAGGGTAAGAAGATATTTAATTTTTTAAAATTTGAACGGTCGGCCATGCTTTTCAAGATGGCGTTTTTAGCTCACAACGGATTTTTTAGGATTTTTGTATATTTGTTCCTGAACATAAAACCTATCGACTACCATTGAAAAAAAAATGTCCCCTTAAACTTCATTGAAAAAATAAGATTTGCCTGGTCTATTAGGCCATCGACCGAAGTCTTTCAGCCTGTGGGACCTTAAATTTATAACAAACGGCATTATTTCCATTAACGTATGAAAAATTAACACTCACAATCTCATAAAAAAAAAACTGTATGTATCTAAGTAATGATAATAATCATAATAAGTAGCAACAAACAAAAAACAACGAAATATACATGAAAAGTACAAAGTTAATCCCTTAATGTATCCAGAATTTCAAATAGGGTTTGTGAGGGGTATTTGTCTTTGTAGGTCAAACTTCTGAAATGCTTGGCTTTTTTACATTTGTGGTATGCTGGTTAAAGTTCATTTTGTGGTCAATAGTTATTATTATTAACTCAGTATTAAAATAAGCTTTATTTTATATTGTATAACGTAAGCTGAGAAAGGATTTGATTTACCATTCTTGCTTTGTGTGTCTTTGTTACTAGAAAAAAACCTGAACATCTTTATCTATTTCAACAACTTCTATGCTTATGTACTACGATTGTTTATTTAATACCATCAGTAAGTGCGGCATATTTCTTTATACTTGTTTGATTCATCTAAAAGCGCGAAAACTAATAAGTTTATTATAACCTATAGACAATGTGTCAAGCTGCAAACCTCCTACTTATGCTCTTAATATCTTTGGCACCTGAAATATACTGCCATCCAAAGCGAAAAGACCGTAACTACTCCGCGCGCGGAGATGAGATATTCGCGTTTAAAGTTTGTGTTTCATTTTTTACCTTACCTTTATTGGTAATTGTTTTTTGAATTTCTTTTGTGTGTTTTGGATCCAAGCAAGGTTACAAGCTTCTATTCCAATGAAAAAAAAAACGAACAAATATGCTACTAAAGCTAAGAAATCACATACGGTTTATTCGCAAAGGAAGTCATCGGAGAACTGCTCGAGTCTCTCAACAGAATAAACCGTATTTGCTAAGCTTGACGCATACGGTTTTATTGCTTTGTAAAATGCTTGCCTACACTTTAAATTTACAATGCAAAAAGACAATGCGTGTATGGTATTGAATGGAAAAAGGTCCTTTTGAATCACAAGAACATTTTAAAGAAGAACAAATAATGCAATTTTAACTAAAACGATCTTTTTTAATTGCGCAAATAGGAACCTGATACAAAAAATACAAAAACCTGCTATTAGCAAGTAAAAAATAAATGCTCAGAATTCATTGCACAAATAAGTACAAGAGAAAAACTAATAATCCTCTTCTTGTTATATTTCTCGAAGCTGTTTTGCCAAAAAATTTTCCTATAGCATCGCTAAGATGGTCATCAAGTTTTCTAAAAACAACAAAATACTTGATTTCTGCATATGCAGGGTGTTCGCGTAAAGATGCTTACTATTGCTATCTCGGTTAATATGGAACCTACGAAATCGGTTAAATTATCAAACTACTAGCATTTTTTCCGATGATTACGACGCTGAAAACAGAAAAACAATTGCGCATCTAATTTACGAGTTATATTCGGAAATTTTCTTGCATATTTGTATTCCACGAAAAATTCCTGAAAGTTATTTAAAATTCCTGTTGCATTTAACCTGAAACTTAACCTCTAGTTAAATCTAAAGTTAGTGTCAAACGATAGCTTATGAAACACTAAGATAGAAAGTGTCATAGCATTTTAGTCTATCTTCAGCCGTTTAGATTTTACGAAATGCTCGATTTTGAACTGTCGATATTTCATAAACCGTCGAAGATAGGTAAAGGAGATTATTAATAAAATGTGCCTAGAATTTTTTTGGAATCCAAATATGCAAAACTATATAGGGTGTTCTATTTAAAAAAGACAATGTCCAAAAATACCTCATAAATTAGATACGCAATTGTTTTCTGATTTTATCATCGTAATCAGCGAAAAAAATGCTAGTAGTTTGGTAATTTAAAAGACTTTGTAGGTTCAATATTAACTGAGATAGCAATACTGAGCATCTTCAAGCGAACACCCTGTATATTTCTTTAACTAAACTAAACTAAACAATTAAAAACTAAATCATTCTATTTAAAAAATCTACATTTTGTCACGGTATGATCTCTGCTCTTTTTATTCTTAATATTTCCTGTTGAGCCAAAGCTAGTATACGCTGACATCTATTGTACAATAAGGACATCTTATTTGGTTTCTGGTCGGACTTTAATTCCCCATCGAATTCGATTGAATTGAAACAATACACAACCATGAATAATGCGAGAATATAACGAATCGTCCACTCGCTTTGGAAGGCAGGCAGACAATAAACACCCCTGCAAAGCAAAAATACGGTAAATCAGGTTTACAAGGGGAAAAAACCGTAACTGCGCGCGTCGTCAACCCCGATACGGTTTTTTCGCTTGGCATTGAGTAGATACGATATTTTCGCTTTGTAGACCATTGCAATTTTGCAGTTACGGTAAATTTAAATAATGAAAAACAAATTGTAAGAATTGAACTGCAGTGTTCTGAATTTCTAAGGATATAGTTTGGTCCATTAGAAGTCCAAATATGACAATAACTCAATTTTCAATTGTCTTGCAGTTACGGTCTTTTCGCTTTGGACGGCAGTATACATGTATTTAAAAGCAGTAAAACGCTTTTGGAGTTTATCAAACAAAAAAACATAGTTTAATAAAAAAAATACTCATCAGCCTCTCCGTTCTAATTACTTCAACTTGAAGAGCTTAAAGGCTACGGCACTCCCCTCCTCTGCGAAACAAACACACTATTCTTCGACTGCCTTACGTAATCTTTTAAATAAAAGAGAGATTATATTAACTGATAGTGCAAGGAAAAATAAGGTTTTGAATGACTCTAGTGGTAATGATTACATGATGACAAAGCATAAGAATGACATATGAGGTCGAATTGCTACCGAACATACCTATTCAAAACGTAACGGTCATTTAGAAAGACTAATAACCCACACAATATTTCCAATTCGGATTCAGAATCCAAAAGTAAACTTAAATGGAAGGAGACAACAGATCGAACTGGATCAGACCAGGGAACACACAGTAATATTAAACTATGTTGGATATACAGAATAGCGGCATTTATACGGGCGTTCCATTTCTTCGGTTTTGGAGCGCATTCTGGCGTCTCACGACGTTGCGCACGACTGGAGCGGACGCTTGATGCGCCCGACATAAAAGTTTAACACTCCAATTATACGTTCCAGTTCTGCATATTAGCGGCGTTTACACGGGCGTTCCATTTCTTCGGTTTTTGGAGCGCATTCTAGCGTCTCACGACGTTGCGCACGACTGGAGCGGACGCTTGAAGCGCCCGACATAAAAATGTAAGACACTCCAATTACACGTTCCAGTTCTGCATATTTGGAGTGCGAAAGTCAAAAACGTATGTGTAAATGTAAAACCATACGATTTTGGAGGGGCGGGCGTGTGGAATTTCCACCTGGTTGGAAAGATGGAAAGTTCAATATAACACGCCACGAGGTAAGGTTATCTAGTTGGATTCATGGACAAAAAAAAATTAAAAACTCGTGCAATTGCCTGTGCAGCAGCATACTTATTCCTAAATACAAAAGATACATAAAATAAGAAAATTTGGGTAAAAAAGTGGCGTCAAAATAGAAATTGTATTTTTTTTATTTTTGTACTCATCACTCTTAACTTTCCACAAGCAACAAGCAATTTCTATGAAACGTTCAATGTTTTCCCTTGTCCACGACATTCTTCTTTATGCTAAGGTTCAAATAAAACAACGTGTTATGGACTATCTAAAAAAGTGCCAGTGTAAATGCAAGGCAAGTTGTATCTGTTCTGCGCGACTGACGCTCACTCCATCTTCGCGTTCCACGCGCCGATTTACCGAGTATTTGCACGGGCAAGATAGCCTGCGCGATTGGAGTTTACGCTCCAAAACTGTGGGAAAAACCGTACGTGTAAACGCCGCTATTGCCTCCCAAACGCAAACCTCACTCTGGAAATCAGCTTATTTCCGACATAGCCCAAGATTAGTTGAAAAAAGTACGGCTTTGTGAAGGAATTCGTAAACGTGAGTGGGTCCATTTCAAGAACAAATAGAAATGCCATCAAGTCGTACCTGATGGTTCCAAAAAAATAGAAGATAATGGCATATGGGTCAAAAACCAAATACTTTGAAAGCCTGGGCAAATTCGCGATGTGTATTCGAAGCGAAAAATTTCCGTTAGAGAAGATAGGACGTTGAAGTATTCCATGGTTCAACACTGCTTAATGCAAAAACATCTCTTTTTAATAGTAAAAATATCTGATTATTATTAAAGATAAGACGGTTCCGGTGAATAGGCACAGGTTATTGCTGTAGTAATGTAACATAAAGCTGTCAGTGGACACTGTCACGGCTTTCTCAAAGAGAGGTCGAAATAAGATATATTGGCCTATGTCACTCATGTATGGAGTAGGGCAATTGAGAACTACGGAAAATCTCGAGCGATTGTGTTGGATATATCTGACAGATTTGACAGAGAGACATTTCTCCACAAACTGCCGTGTTTCGGACAGCCAGCGTCTCTCTGCAGCTGGCTTGACAATTTCCTTAAAAGCCGATCTCTGCACGTTGCAGTTGACACATCTCAGATACATTCATCATTAATGCGGGCGTGTCTCTGGGTGCAATACTTTCACCAACTCTGTTCCTCATCTATTTTGATGACCTTCTGACCGAAACCAATAATCCTGTTAACAGTTTTGCAGATGAGAGTACCCTTGTGTCCCAATTTAGATCGGAAAAGCCTTAACCAGCGATTGAGACTTATCACCGCAGATAGGAGCAGAATAGAACAATTAACCAAATCTGTAGAAAGTTTGAACTTGGGGCTACAGAAATTTGGTCCAGTTCAATGTAGCAAAAACCCATGCAATTACGTTTACCAATAAAGCCAATACGGTGGGCTCTGACAGCATTATGGCAGGATCGAGTATCCATTCATTCTCGTCGATCGGACTACTGGATGTCTCGGTGAACAACAATATGTATTGGCATGACTATGTTCGCTATTTCGCAACAAAAAACTGTATACACCGCAGCAGCTGCTCTGGCTGTGGAAAGCGCAAATAAGACCGTGCTTAGATTATTGCTCATACATCTGAGGTACCACCAGACCTAAGCACACCTTAAAGAGGCTGGATTCCATTCAGAAGAAAGTTGTGCGTACCGTCGGCGACCCGGAATTGACCCGTGATCTGAATAGGTAGTCTGGAACCCCGCAGACATGTGACCGAAATATACCTGTTTAAAATATTTTCACGGCAGATGTTCTCATGATTTGCCCCCCTAATTACATCCTAAAGATATTCACGAGCTGTGTCAATCAACATCTTCGGAATCTTCGCACACACATCGCTCGTCGAGTGCCATATGATCTCCCTTTAGTGTGTGACTCTGCCATAAAAAACAGTTGAAAACTTACTACAGGAGGTTGAACACCCCATTGCACATCCATCCCATAGGTAAATCTAAAATTAAACATTTTCAACTACAAAAATAATTACCGGCAACCAAATAGTTTTTTTTACATTTCATGCAGCAAGCCAGCAATTAATTCTAGTTTTTAGCCTCTATGCCAGTGAGCCATTTCTAAGAATAGCAGGAGACTGTGAAGGTGTAAGCAAGCCTACAGCTTCAAAAACTGTGAGGCGAGTCAACCAAGCAGTTGCTTCACTAAGACCATATTATATTAAAATAAGGCCTGATTATGATGAAATTCAAGATGAAAGACAAAAATTTCATAATAATATAGCGAGGTTTCCGAGATGTATTGGTCCAGCCATATTAAAATACATCAGCAGGAGATGAAAATGCAGAGATATTTCGTAACCAATAGTATATTATTTTATAAGGAGGAAAAGTGATACTTTTCATGGCGCGCGCAAGTCATGAAAAGTAACTTTTCCTCCAAATAAAATAAGCTGCTTTTTTCTTCAGATGTCGACAAATTAATGTAAATACATCTCTTTTTAATAGTAATAATAATTATTATTAAAGATGTGGGTTCGCAAGGCAGCTTAGACCGGTGTCGGTGAATAGGCACAGGTTGTTGCTATAGTAATGTAACATAAAGCTGTCAGTGGACACTGTCAACAATAATTATTTTTTTAAAATTGCGTCTCCGATTGCGTTTTAATTCCGTATTGATAAGCAGTTATTGAGTAAGTTCGATTAAATAATAACCAATTTGTTCCTAAATTAGTGATTTTTAGAAATGCAGTGGACAAATTGAGTGATAAATACAAATTTTAGTTTAATAAGTATCTATGTTGCTATGACAACACTTTTACCTCCGCCGGCGGAAAAGTGAAAAGTAAAGCTCCGGCGGAGGAAAAACGAAACTTCAGGGCCACCTACACAGTCGAGTAATGACGGATTTACTGACGTTTGAAGAAAAAAGTAATTTTTGTTAATTTCAGTTTCCTTACGTTTTACTCTGCGGTTTACTTTCAGTTTCATAAAAACTGGGGTATTTAGATTTTTGCTGGAATAAGTTGACCAATTAATTTCCAAGTCATTTTCATTCTTTGCTAGGGTGTTTGCTAAAGTATTTTTTGTCTTAAAATTTGATTCTGAAAAAAAAACTAATGATTAAGCAAGTATGAACTTGAAAAACTATATATGCTTTCTGCAAGTATGTCATCATTATTCACAGCTTTAATGTGTTCATTAGATGAATAGGCCTCGTTATGGTCCTGTACAACTTCTTTTAAAATTATGCCTGCAGAAATATTATGGATGTAGCAGTCATAATTATTTTGGAATCCTCAGATTGAACAAATCCCAAGTATATTTTTAATAGTTTCATCGATTTCTGTTATTATTGGCGATATAAATTTGGCACCATCAGTTTAAGAAATTTCTTTTTTATTCAAAGAAAACTTTTCTTTTGGTTTTTTCTTCAAATTTCTGTATTTTTCTTTTTAAACGTTTGTTTGCAGCGATAATTAAACTCAGATTCTAACTTGCTCTAAGCATTTTATTTTTCTTTCCAAGTTGTTGCATTGCTGTTTATATTTTCAATAATATTTTTATGCTTAAGTAAAATAAATTCAACGTTTTCTAATTTTTTCAATGGTTCTTGATATGCAATGGATTCACTTAATTCACATACCAATATTTGTGAAAACACCAACCACAACCATAATGCAAAATAAAAAATAAAGTTATAGGAAACAAAATTAATTATCCTTCTTCTTTTTACGGCTTTTATGTTTTTTTCTACGCGGCCTTTCAACACCAAGATTAAAACTATAAGTACCAACCCGGGAAAAATGATGCTAAAGTGACTTCTACACTTTGCAGCGGTTATTTTTGTATTATGAAACACCTAATTTTAAAAAGTCTGAGTTAACTCAAATATGCAGGTAACATAAGCTAAACACTGGGTGGTACTACCGATTGTGATATTGGGCCTAAAAATCGAAGTAATTAAATAATAATCATTTTCCAATTGGAAATAATTAATTTAGTTAAATTAAAAGTTTGTTTAAACATTATCACTTATATGCAATACAAATTAAACGGACGAATATAAATGACCGCTTCGCAATGGACGTACAAATATATTAAAGAAACATTAACAACATTTTTCTAATCGTGTGATTGTATTAAATGATTTAATTTTAACTCAGCTTTCTGACGACACCTTGGCTGTGCAATACCATCACTGTTTTATTATATGGCTTTGATAAAGAAATTTGATCCCACAGATGTTTGAAAATTCGTCTCATAACCGCCATGACCCTGGTCTAATTATTGTCGTCAACTTCTTTAAACGGTTTGGTTTTGACAAGGTCTCACCTAGGATAAAGTAAAGTAATAAGCTATATTAAAATTTATTGGTAAAACATTTATTTGCAGTTTTCTGAATTAAATTTATTTGTTTCCTTTAAATACTTTTACCTTTGCTATGTTTTTTTTTTTATTTTTATCATCCATACCCAGTAGAAGGTTATTCCTAATTATTATTTTGTCGCTTATCTACAGTGCTCCTTTTTTGAGCTAGAAAAAAAGTTTGAACCTATAAATTATAGGATTTTTTCTAAACCGCCAGAATTCGTCGCCACACAAAACAAAAACTGTTTTTTTTTTAAATGGAATACCCTGCATATTGTTCACTAAAATAAAAGACATTTTTGTTCCTATTTCAACAATATATAATATGCCCTAATTTGATTAAGCCATTTTTGAAACATTTGATAATAAGCATTATAGGATGGTGTATAACCTACTTGTGTGTTAATAAATAATTTGTAGTATCGCGGTGGCTCTGGATGGAAATTTCTAGGGATGCTTTTCAAATATATTAAAAAACACCAAAGCAGATGCAGGAATATTACATATTTTTGAAATCAGAACAAAAATCTTCTTCATTTTAGTAAACAATATGCAGGATATTCCATACAAAAGTTGGTACGTTTTGTCAGTTTTACGATTCTTATTTGCTTTTTCTGACGACGCGACGGATCCTGGCGGTTTAGGAAAAAACTTATTTTCTTTGTAGGTACTTAGAGCTTTTCTCTTTATCCAAAAATAACAGATGTAGGTATATGTCAAAATATGAGGAATAGCCGTGTATACAGTACAAGACCATCTTATAATCATCCCAATGTTTAGGAAACCAATAAACATTTAAAATGTTTTTGGGTCATAACTTTAAATGTGTGTAAATATTTTGTAAATAAATGTTTTTGATTTAAATAGGATGCAGATCTTTATGAAATGTTGATATTAAATGTAGAAATATATAACGGGTATTCAGCCAAATGGATGTACTTAAAAGGTATAATTTGTCTTGTATCCAAGCTTTCGGTCAGTATTGCGAACTTCATCAAGGCTAAAAATAATTTTTATATAATAATGTTTAATATATAACAATTTTGTGGTAACTTGCAATCAAAACTGGTTAAAATTTAATTTTGGGATTTATAACATTTAAAAAAAATTGCTAAAAATTGGTAAAATATTAGAATATATTATAGATCTATATAAAAATCTCAAAGTCAATCTACTTTTTTTTCAAAATAATTAATTCACAAGGTGTTAAAAGAATACTTGATATTTGATGTTGTTAATTTAATAATAATGGTAAGGTGTATTGGTATATAATAATTATATTTGATTTACTGAAAATATATAAGAATAAATAGAGCTTGAATCATCAATTTCAGTTCTCTTATCCATAGAATTTGTTTTACTGATTTCAACCATTTCTATAAATAACATTTTATTTAAATACTTTTCGTTATGGAGAATTTTAATTTCATTAAAATTTGGTATGTGACCAGTAATGTATGTGTGTTCAGATAAAGCAGAAGTGTTTTTTTTTTAAGCCTGATGGCAATTTTATGTCCAGAAAATCTGTTTTTTTTTAGATTTTGGGATGTTTGTCCAATATACTTTTTATCACTATTATTACATGGAATTGAGTATACTAAATTTGAGTAATTTAAAGTAATAGTTTCATCTTTTAATTTTTAATATAAATTACCAATCGATTTAACATTCTTTAAGGCTAATTTTACAGGTTCATTTCTAAAAAGTTTAATTATTTTCGGAGTGAGTTCTTTGATATATGGTAAAGAAGCATAAGAAATATTTTTGGAATAGCATTATTCACGTTATCATTAATATTATGCTTTATGATATTGTTATTAATTCTAATGTTAAAAAGTAATTTATTTAGAAAATTTATCGGATAGGAATTATCTACAAGGATGTCTTTAAGTTTGTGTGAATTTTTATTTATTAAAATAAGATGTACGAAGTTTGAGTTAGTTTGGTTTAATATTTTTAAAGTTACAACTAAATTAGTTTTCATTTTATTACTATGTCAAAAAAAAATAATTTAAATAACTTTTCTATTGGACATGTTTTAAATACCAATCGGTAATTAGAATATTACTATTTTGCTACTTAGCATTGTATTTAAAAAAGATACTTGATTGTTGACTTCTTTTTCAATCCTGAACAGTAATATTGGGTGGTAATTATTAAATGCTAAAAAAACGTTTATTTTATCACTAGAATTATAGCAAATATCATCAACAATTTTTTTAATAAAATTTGGTTGAAAAGATAAATTTACTAAATGTTGATCTAATAAATCATCAATTTCATATTAAGCAATGATTGGAGAAATAAATAGATAAAAATAATAAATAACAATAAGTAAAATCAAATCCCTTTTAGATACAATGATAATTAAATAAAATAATAGCATTCTAATTATCGATTGGTATTTAAAATGTTATCATAGTAATAAAATGAAAATTTATTTGGTTTTATCTTTAAAAAATAGAATCATAAACTTTGAACATTCTTCTTTAATAAATAAAAATTTACATAAATTTACCATGAAATTAAAATTTTTGATAAGGGAAAAAATAAATAAAAGGTTGTTTTGCGAAATGGTGAAATAAATAAAACAAAGAGAGAACTGAAATTGATGACTTAAGCTCTATTTATTCTTATATATTGTCCCTAAATCACAGATAATTATATACCAATATTACCATTGCTATTAAATTAACAATATCAAATATCAAGTATTCTTCTAATACCTTGTAAATTATTTATTTTGAAACAAAGTAGATATATTGACTTTGACATTTTATATAGATCTATGGGATATTCTTATATTTTACCAATTTTCAACGCTTTTTTTTTAAATGTTATAAATTACGAAATTAAATATAACTAGTTTTGATTGTAAGATACGACAAAAATGTTATATATTATACATTATTATATAAGCAAATATTTAGCCCTGACGAAGGTCACAATACTGAGCGAAAGATTGGACACAAAACAAATTATAAGTTTTAATAAATCCATTTGGCTGAATACCCGTTATTCATTTCTACATTTACAACATACAACCGTGATCCTATGAATAAATTGATATATAATGTCATAATAATAATGGTGCTAAATTGTAAATTTTTCTGTTATATTATTATACATGGATATAAAAATATATTTTACAAAACAGAGCATTGAGAGTAACAATATTTTCACGTGAAAATGTGTGTAAAATAATAAGTTAAGTAACGTAATAAAATT
>MU187398.1:75295-131436 GCA_016904865.1 Pissodes strobi | reverse complement strand
AAATAATAATTTACTATTATGCTGTAATACAAGATTAAAGTGTTACAAGAATAGAAAATAATTTAATGATTCAGGCATCACAAATGATTAGGTCGTGCGTTGCTACAAAAAAAGGAAAATTATGAGGACGGTCAAAAGCGTAATCGGCGTAGATAATAAATAATTTGCTTAGCACGAAGTGTGGTGAAATCTAAAAATAAAATAAGGGTATGAGTAATTTAGATAGATGGCTCTTCGTCATTCAATAAAATATTTCAATTAAGCTGGATTTGTCCTTTGTTTGAATGAAAAATATAGAATATTGGAGGTAATTAAATACACTGCTAGAAACATTAGGATAATTTCTGTTTGTATTTTTATAACTGTTTACACATTTGATTACACTGAGTATTGCAATGACGCCAATTTAAAGTAAATATACAAGGGGAATAATTGTATTTTTATTATTTCTTTCAATAGAACTGCCAACGTAAATGCTCCGTCGCTGCTAGAGGAACTCGGTTCCCGAATTTAACACAATATTACAAGTTGTCTATTGGTCTATCTTGGCATTAATCTGCATTAGCATGTCTCCTTTTGAAGTGAAAACTTCTTTTGGCGCCTTCGGCACACTTTCCCAGATACTGAACAAGGCTGAGCCGTCACGCGTCATGGGCTGCTATGTAGCCCTCATTCGGGTACTTTTAGACATTTAAAATTTGACTCGAAAACGGCTAAGAGTGGAGTTTTCGACTATGGCACGTGTTTTGGCTACACTTTCGGGCAGCCGATGGCTAATTGCTTTTAGAGATCTGATTTTCCGTTTCCGAGTTATTACGTCAAATGGGTGATTTATGAAAATTTTGCTCTGATACACGGTAATTGTCGAAAAAATTAATTAATTCTGATGAAAATTTCTGGACACATTCTTTTTGACTGCCTTTTGGACTCTATTGAAATTGGCGAAAATCCGAAAATGGTGAGTATTTTTTTGAGCGTGTATACTTTTGAGAAAGGATACACTTTGGGATCGTTCTAGAGCCGAATAAGACGCGCATATCGAAATAACCGGCATGACAGTAATAGAGAATTTCTAGAATAAAAACACCTTAAATGCTTCTCTGTTTCGGGAATATTGGAAAATGGACTTTTGAGGAAAAATGTAAAAATCGATTTCTCGGTAAGAAAATTGGGTTTTTGATTTTTTTCCCAGAAAAATTTTAACTTTTTCTACACCAAAAGCCGTATAAGAAGATATTTTATAAATGATGATGCCTTTTAAAAAGGGTGAAATAGCCGAGTTTAAACTTTTCGCCATTTCGAGTTTTGAGTTGTTGAATAATCTGGAGCAAACAAACCTTCGTACATTAAAGAATGCACAACATCAATAAATGAAATCGATACGATTGAAAATGCCAAATTTGTATTTTTTTGCTTTTCCGTTGAAAAAAAGTTATATAGCAATTTTCCGTACGAAATCAGGAAATACAAGGAAGTCGATGTTAATGTGAAGCATGCAACAATTCGGTAAAAATCTTACCTTTTACTTATCGGCATTTTTACTCCACTTTGAATAGGTTTGCATTGCTTTTGATGCATTCTGAGAAATTTGAGGGAATATGTCTTCAAATATTTAGACATAGCGTTTAAATGTGTAGACTAATGCATTTAACTGCCTAAAATCTCATTGAAAACGATTTGTTTCTAAAAATATAGGTCAGGATCGGAAAATGTGGACATTTTTGGATATTACAGGAAGTCTTTGGTTGATTTTACGGCCGATTTCGAGGTAAAATTTCATTGATATCTAAGCGTATAGTCTTTATGGAAAATAAATATATATATTTAGTTGCTTGAAATGAAATTTTAAACGATTTGGAGCTAGGAAAATGAGTCAGTATCAGGGAATTTTGACACTTTTCAACCAATAAGCAGAGGTCTCTGTCGATTTTATCTGTATTATGAGGTAAAATTTTGCTTTAACCATTGAAGTATCGTAACCCGCTTAAGCGTCGGGTGCTAATTTTTAATTGCTTAACAGGCGGTCCATATGCCAGGTTTACTCAGCGAGTTCAATTTTTCTAAAAGGCATGGGTCTACGTCTTGACAGTTAGGTGAGGGCGCCACTATTTTTTGCTAGAAATTTATCATTTATTATTTTATTAACAAACATCAAGATTCCAAATGACTTATTCATTTAAATATGAAAACTTACACAAACTCTTTCAAGACAATTAATTTTATCTCAAATTTATTTGAAGTTAACGCCCATAACCTAATGAGAAGATTTTTTTGTAATGTATTTCACTTATATTATCATACTACTAAATTAAAGCCATATAAAAAACTACTTTCTAATCTCCGTTTTATAACATTAATATTGCCCAATTCCTATTTTGAAATAATTTAAACGTTTGACTACACGCAGTCAATCATAAACACTATAAATAGAAAGAACTTTATTAAACTAGCTTTATACTAAATCAATGAGATAACCGGTTAAGTGAATATGTATAGGTATTGTCGGTAAATATATACAGGTATAAATGAAGTGATTATTAACCAGGTCTAACCTAAATTAATCTCGTGGCAGCGACACTATCAGTAGATCAATAAACAGTCACTCAATTATTATACTAAGTCAATAAGATAACCTGTTAAGTAAAAATGTACATGTATAGCCGTTAAATATCTACAGGTGAACCAACTGAGCTTAAGTCGATTCCGATATCAAGGTGACAAATTAATTTTGCACATCTCAGTTATGGGAAATAAATTACCGCCATGAGCTTTACAGCCAATTACGGTAAAATAAATCAATCAACTATCCTGAATCTAGCAAAATTAATTCTCTACTTGAGATAATAACAGATATAATAAAGATAAAACTAAGTATATATGATGCATGAGATTAGATAGCCTACAGCTTTTTAGAGGTAAGTTCGATAAGCAAAATAGTCATATCAATAAATGAAACGAGAATATAAACGATAGACATCACACTACCCACAGTCGTTTAAATCAAAATGATATATAACGATAAAATATGTGCGATATAGTAGGCAAATGACCTACAGTCGTTTAACTATAAACGCATAAATCAAAATGATATATAACGATAAAATATATATTCCTACCGCATGATCATTAATAATTTATTGCAGGGTGGGAAAGCAGAGAAGACAAAATCCCCCAGAGGACGATAAAAGCATTGATTATCATGGCATCAGGTTTTTTAAACCATGAGATATATTTATTATGTTTATTGTTTCTGGGTGACCTAGTACTATAGAGTTTTTTAAGGAGCTGAGTTATGGATTGACTATTATGTATTAGTCTTTAACACACGCGAAGCTCTATCAGCCTTTACATTATCTTTTGATTTTATGTAGGTACCAAATAAATAAATGTTTCTACTTTCGCACCATTGCCAAATCATGCGAGCCAGATCCCAGTTCCCATACGCTTTATGTAAGATAATGCTGTTGTGTTATCTACTCTGCATAAAATTGAACATTTTTAT
This sequence comes from Pissodes strobi, assembly GCA_016904865.1. Classification (NCBI taxonomy): domain Eukaryota; kingdom Metazoa; phylum Arthropoda; class Insecta; order Coleoptera; family Curculionidae; genus Pissodes; species Pissodes strobi. Next base: position 127,934 of record MU187398.1, on the reverse strand, counting down.
TAATCTTCTGCAAAACACTTCAGCCCCATGAAAACTGATAATTACTCTAAATAATCATATGATTATTTTTTTCTTTCACTGAAATAAAGCACTTTAGCCTTAAATAATAAACAATGGGTTTTATTAACTTTGTAAATAATATTGGGGCAAAATTAAATCCAAAACAAAGACAATTATATTGATAAAGTTGTCATAGATACTTTCTATCTATATTTTTTATGGGCACTAAAAAATAAGTGTCCTTAAGATCCAATTTTGCCATGAAACAATTTTGAGTAATTAATTATAAGGTAGTCTCATGGTCTTCTAGTTCAAATGGTGTTTCTCTAAATAAACACTTAATTGTTTTAATTGTTTTTTTTCAACAAATTGCGCCTCACAAGGTTCCACTCTTATAATAGTTTGTATTTGCAATAAGTTTTTAATAGAATTCGAAATTACATTTTGTTCTTTTAAAGAACACTTTTGCTCTTTTGGAACAAACTGTGGTCGGAGTAATTTAATAAAAGCCAATTCAATACCTTTTAACCACGATGAAATGTGTTTATCTTTAGTGAAAATGTCACCAACGATTACAAAAATATTCCAATCGTTCTGCAGTCTTATTTACCTCTAATATTTCCGAAATTTCTTGCTGTTCTTGAATTGATCTTGACATGGATTTTTTCCGAGACGCTTGCACCGAGCGTTGAACTGATTGTTTGAATTGCTGGGAGCTTGACGATAGCGTCCACCCAGTTTCGCTCCCCCTGATTCCTGGATGTACTCTTGTAGTTTAAAGAACTAGTGCTCCCCCAAATTACTTGAAGTAATTAAATTATTGTTTTCTTTTGTGGTAGGGGTTTAATTATCTTAAGTCATTTCGATGAAAGCTGAAGGTTTTACCTGTCTTAAGCCTATCTTCTAAATCTTCTCCGAAAAGCCACTCGTCCACAGGGGAATCAATTAAGGTTTCTCCCATTCCTTATTTAGGTTTAAAGTTGCCAGCTCTTTCCTTGATACACTCAGTGTATGATGAACAGTTGATAATAATAATTTCTCAATTAAGTCTGTATTCCCTCCCCCCCCTTCATACTGTTATCTGAAATGACACACCCAATTTGTCGACAGACCAGGCTCAACTTGGGTTTATTGATTTTTAGCTACCGAATCCACAATCGCTTGATTTACTACAGCGTTAAACTTTGAAGCACCAAAAGTATGTGAATTTCCTAGAGAAGGGTACTTCCTTAAAATTTCATCTTTTTATCAGCTTATAAACCTCTCTAAATAACAGACTTCCACCTTTCAGCCACCTGCGGTTGAATAGCGGGGCTCTTTGTCTCTGGTAATTCTACTCCATTGCCGAGAGCTATTAGCATGTCTTCGTTCAACCCACCTAGTCCATTACTATTATTCTCCTGCTCCACGTTTGAAAAAAAAAGATAATCTCGACTTCACTCTTAGTGGATCCGAGATTTCTTATGAAGCTTTATTAAGTTGCTCACATTATTCGAAATAATAAAATATTTTAATTGCTCATGCATCAATCCAAAATAGGTCATCTGTTACTAAAAAAAGGTCAGGCCTTAGGCCAGTTATTCGATCTGTTGTCATAAACAGAAAAGGAAACTGATATCATAATCAGTTTAGCCCAATGTCTATATCATAACCAAACAAAATGATATTATGATCAGCGTTGACCTAAGTAGAGCTGTTATAACAAACAATGAAAATGACATAATTACCATCGTATGTTATCATAAACAAATAAACTGACATATTAATCAGTCTTGATTTAAGCAAAAACTACGATATGTTATAAGCCAGCGTAATCGTATATGTGAGCCAGTTTTATAGATAAGTGAAGGAATCCCTCTTGTTTCTAGTAATAAACAAGTATAACCTATTTTCCATCGCTTGTCTTCCGATATGATTACATTGTAGTTTCTGAATCACCATACCCATCGATACGTTTTTACAGCATACATTTTTTTTTATCTCAACCCGATCCTGCTATCGCACCTCGATGCTTACTCATTCTGTTTTCCGTATCCATCGAATACGTTGAAAAAACGTGCTGTGTTTGTGTTTGTGAAATAAAATGTCGAAAAGAAGGGAAAATATATTGTCCAGTTCCTCGAGAAAGTGTTAATAAATTGTCTATATAGGACTAGGCCGGGACCTAATATTTACGATCAAATATCGACGTACTATGATACAATGTACAGTTGATAAGTTGTATTGTGCGCTAAGCTCACTAATTACAACTAGACTATTTTAAATAATTAGAATAATTAAAAAACCTTGCATATAAGCCGAGGGCTTATTACATTCATATTCATGCAGGTTTTCAGTAAAGCGCAATACGTTGCTCAACCGAGAGAAATAGAGAATAAGGTACATAGACGAAAGCGTTGTAATATTTGCGTACGAATAGCACTCGATCAAAAAATTCGTCTTGCCGTGGACATAGAAAAAGAATACGTCCAATATTATTTTTATTATAAATTATTAATTGATTAAGCTTAGGGTCGAGGACCTAACTATTCGACTTCCCTTCAAAGAGTTAGTTAGATTGAGTTAAATAGTGCATAGGCCGAGGGCCTTATAATTTGCACTCCATTGAAAAATTCAGATTGAGTTAGATAGTGCATAGGCCGAGGGCCTTATAATTTGCATATAAATAGCACTCAATCGAAAAATTCTTGCCGAGGGCATAGGAAAACGATAGGTTTAGGCCGAGGGCTTCGCAAAACAAAACATTCTTAATATTATTTTTATTATAAATTATTAATTGATTGAGCCTAGGGTCGAGGCCCTAACTATTCAACTTCACCACAAAGAATTGGTTACATTGAGTTAGATAGTCCATAGGCCGAGGGCCTATAATTTGCATACAAAGAGCACTCAATCGAAAATTTTTGCCGAGGGCAGAGGAAAAGAATATGTTTAGGCCGAGGGTTTCGCAATACAAAACATTCTTAATATTATTTTTATTAAAATTATTAATTGATTAAGCTTAGGGCCGAGGACCTAACTATTCGACTTCCCTGCAAAGAGTTAGTTAGATTGAGTTAGATAGTGCATAGGTCGAGGGCCTGATAATTTGCACTCAATCGAAAAATTCAGATTGAATTAGATAGTGCATAGGCCGAGGGCCTTATAATTTGCATACAAATAGCTCTCAATCGAAAATTTCTTGCCGAGGGCATAGAAAAAGGATAGGTCTAGGCCGAGGGCTTCGCAATAAAAAACATTCTTAATATTATTTTTATTATAAATTATTAATTGATTAAGCCTAGGGTCGAGGACCTACCTTTTCGACTTCTCTACTAAAGGTTGGCTATTGACTTACTAAGAAGTGATCGTTTATTATGCCAACTCCAAACTTGTCACCGCCAAATGATAATCAGATACACTTGTGTGTATAATATCTCCCCTGTTTATGCAGCAATAATCAATTCCAATAGGGACAAAAAAAACAGTATATATTTCTAATATGGTCGTGGACCTATTTAATAAAAATTGCTATCATGGACTGGCTCCTTATTGTATGCAAAATAGCTGTATATTTTACAGGGTGTTAGTTGTTTTGATTAAAATATCACCCGCAGACTATTGTCTAAAAAATAGCTGTATACTTTACAGACTGTTAGCTGTTTTGACTAAAATATTACCAGCTAACTATTGTCTGCAACATAGCTGCATATCCTACAGGGTGTTATGGCAAAACATATTTGGCATTAAGGCCGTGGGCCATATTTTCTGAGGGATAGCCGTGGGCTATTCAGTAAATTCTATCATCACTTGAGCGATTAAAAGGCCGTGAGCCAACAATATATATTTTAATATGGTCGTGGACCTATTTAATTAAGATTGCAATCATGAACTCCTTATTGTCTGCAAAATATCTGCATACTTTACAGGGTGTAAATTGTTTTGACTAAATTATCTCCTGAAGACTATTGTCTGCAAAACAGCTGTATACTTTACAGGGTGTTAGTTATTTGACTAAATATCTCCCGCACATTATTTTGTGCAAATTTAATTATTTGCAAAGGTTCCTACAGCACCAATTGAGGTATGGGCCAACAGCTGTAGGAGTAGTTTGCTAACAACACCAACCATATGTCATGCTTGGCTGATGCACTTTACTATTTTGGAATGTGCATAATACTCCTAAATGATTTAAGATTAATTATAAATACAGAAAAAGTCAGTTAATACCATCATAAAAATAACTTACCTAGGATACTTAGGACTCAATTCAGAGGACCGTGTCCTCGACTGTTTCTTTACTTCTTAAGAAAATTAATTCAATAAAAGAGGCAATTTAAAAAATATGTTAACAAGGCAGGTACCACAATTCGAGATTTTGCAAAAATTATTGGTGTTTTGGTAGCAGCGATTCCTGCCGTTCCTCGGAGTAGTCATCGTATCAAAAGACAATTGCGTGCAAAATTTAAAGCCTTAATAGGAAAGTCGTACAATGACAGAATATTAATTTCAAAAGATACAAAGCAAATTATTAGCTGGTGGAAAGACAATCTAGAATATACTGTAAATATGAAGCCTAGTACGTTTTCATTGGAATTTTGTATTTTTTTTTCTTATGTGTCTGCGTCTCCTACATGCTATTGTAATGGCCAAAAAGGTCGCGAGTTTTAGGAAGAAGCCGACAAGTCTAAGCATATTAATTACCTTGAAATTAAAGCTGCTTGTTATGGCTCGAAATTAAAGTTGCTTGTCATGGCTTACAATTATTTAGTTATAATCTTACTAGAATCGATAATAAGACGGCAATATCCTGCATTAATCGTGGGGGAAGCGTAAAATATCGAAACTTAACCAATATAACCTTTCAAATTGGAGGCTGGTGTGAACAAAACGTATAACACTCATTTCATCTTATATCGCTTCAAAAGAAAAAAGAAAGCCGATAAGGCATCAAGACAAACTTCCTTTGAAACAGAATACGAACTAAACAAGCAGTTAGATCAGAAAATGATAAGCGGTTAGATTTATTTGCAACTTATTATAATGCAAAATGCAATAAATATATTCCCGGTTTCCGGATCCAACCTCCACAGCAGTCGATGCATTTACAATTTCTTGACTGATGAGTACCTTTACGCTTTTCCCTTGTTTTCTATGATATTTAATGCTTTAGCGAAATCTATACAGCATAAAGCCACCGGAATGTTGGTAGTACCTATGTGGCTATTACAACCCTGGTATACCTTGTTTCTTAGTTTATTAGTTGGGAAACCGTTGACTTTTAAATCGAGTAAAAATTGGTTACTCTCTATTCGCTATGTGCGTTACACGACGCGACATCTGGTGGTACAAAATGTGGCGAATTTCTTAGATACGCAAAGTACATCGGAAACGATTGAAAATTCAAGAAAAATTGTTGATTTTAGTGCAATATAATTAGTTCATATGAGAATATTTATCGATTCGACTGAAAAAAGCCAAGTTCGATATTGAACATCAAATGGGACATATTACCGCAAAAAAAATTGCGGATGAAGCACATTTTCTCAAAATAAATTGAAATAAAAAATTAAAATTTAACATACATTAACACAATTCCAGTACACTTTGTCCTAAGGTATAATCGCAGAAGGTTAATAATAACATAATATAAAGCTTCTTTTCATTCCAATTGCAAATAAAACTATTTTTTTTGCACTTTAAAACCATAATATAATATTTATGAGATAAACGTCAACATGACTATTTCTTAAAACATTATTATATTGGTTGGCTTAGCACGGCTGTTGTACGGGTAGATGTTGCCAAGTGTACTTTCTATTTGGTTCTAAAATATAACAGCCTCGTGTTGAATATGTTTCAAAAGTACTGTGAGACGAAAACTTCTTATAAATAATGATTCTTAATGGCTTTGTTTAATGAAATAACAATAACTCGAATATATGATTTACCAGAATTAGATGTTACGCTAGAAGGGGGTCACTTTTAATAATAAGTCATATAAACTAATTCATTTAGTTTATTGAAATAGAAACAAATTTAAAAGATCATTTGGATTAGTTTAAGAGAGTATCACGCGTAGTGCGTTTGTTTTGTTACTTTGAATTAATTTTGATTTTGTGGTTGGTCAAGCGCGTAGCGCGCACGCCTCAATGCGCTTCTTTGGCTAATTAAAGTTAATTTCGATTATTTTTGCTTAATCTGGAATCAGTGGCGGATTCAGAGGAAGGGGGCGGTGGGGGGAATCGCCCCCCCCCTTTATTTTAAGAGACGAGGAAAGGGAACAAGCGGTTAGGTTTATTATTTTAATTTAATATTGTTGAAGAGAAACTTTTATTAAATATTTTGTTAGGCGAATATCCGATCTGGAGAAAATACTGGCTGCAAGAGTTTGTTGACAAAACAATGTCACTGATAATGTATTAGACGCATTAAAATTATGCGACGATATATGTATTTCCATATGTGAAACAATTTTTAATAATATTAGGTTGCTTTCCATTAAGTAATGCTACGCCAGAAAGAAGTTTTTCTTTTTTAAGACTGATTAAATCTTACTTAGGGACAAACATGTCTCATTTAAGACCTTCTGCCTTAGCATTACTCAATATCCATAAGGATATTGAAGTAGATGAAGAAAGAATAATAGATAAATTTACAAGTAAAAGAACAGATAATTAGATTTTGTTTTATAGGACCGTCTTCATTTTATTACCTACTATAGTTTTTTTGCTTAAAAGTACTTATGTGTTTTCGTTTTATTAAAGTTTTTGTTATTTTATGTCACGGTTTAGTTATTTCTATAGGTACACACCTACATAATAATATTATTCTGAGAATTAATTTTATTTTTTATATTTAACTCCGTTTTTTTTGTTCAATAAAAGTGCTTATAACGATTAAAGTATGTTTTGCATTACCTATATGTTGCAGATTATTAAGGATTATGATTTCAAGCTTATTTCAAATGTTTTTAAAGCTACCTAGCACATATATGTATAGGATGTAGGTGTATGTAAAAGAAAATTATGTACCTCACCTCTATAAGCACACAAATTAAGTGAAACTTCTGAGATATTAGAAATTAAATTTTTATTTTTTTGTTGATACTTTTTTTTCTCGACTTTTGCCCCCAGTTTCGACACTTTTTTACAATTTTTTTCTTTTGTTTTCACCTTTTTTTTCGCCGAGAACCGCGTTTCTCTAACTTTTTTTTTAATATATTTTTTCATTAATATTATCTTTCCGAAATTTTTTTTACGTTTTTTTTTTAAATTTTCTTATTTTTAAAACATTTTTTTTATATAGAATTTTTTTCATTCTATTTTTGCTGATTACGTTCGACTTTTTTTCGCCGAAAGTTGCGTTTCTCTAACTTTTTTTTCTTATTTCGTTTTATAATACTTTTTTATTAACTTTCCGAACAATTCTTTACGTTTTTTTTTTTATTTTTTTTCCATTTTTTTGGAGGGTGTTTAGTTTGGGTTAGTCCAGAATACTCATTTTACCCTGGCTACGTGTTCTCAAAATTTCAACCCTCTAGTTATACTGGAACATGCTTAATTAAAAGGGGTTTTACTTAGATAGCCATTTCAACTTTGATAAGTGTTTCACTTCGATAAGCGTTTCATTTTTTCTGACTTTACCCTCGATGAAGAAGTTTCACTTCAAAAACCAACGTCCTCCCCTTTTTCATGGCCTGGATCCGCCTCTGTCTGGAATACGTTAATTAGGGTTAGTTTTTGTTAATTTAGGTTAGTATGGGTTAGTTTTGGTTAGTCTGGGTTGGTTTTGCTTAGTTTATGATAGCGAAGAGAAAAGGTCGCGTAGCGCGCTTTTCTTTTTATTTTGGTTAATTAGGGTTAGTCTGGGTTAGTTTTGGCTAGTATGGATTTCTTTTGACTAATCTGGGTTAGCTTGGATTAGTTTGGGTTAGTTTTTGTTGGTTTGGGTAAGTTTTGATTAGTATGGGTTAGTTTTGGTTAGTATCGGTTGGTTTTGCTTAGGTTGGAATAGCGAAGAGACAAGCGCGCATAGGTTAATTATGGTTAGCCTGGGTTAGTTTTGGTTAGTTTTGATTAGTTTGTATTACTCTGGGTTGGTTTTGGTTAGTTTGCGTTAGTGCTGGCTAGTTTGGGTTAGTGTTGGTTATTTTGGGTTAGCTATGGTTGATTTACTGACAAGCGAACGTAGCGCGCTTGTCTTTTAAATATATTTCATTTTGATTTTGATCTAGGGCTTTTACTGGAAAATGAACAAATTGACTCGACAGTGTACCGTAAGTAAACTTTTATTACTTATATATACATGTATGGCTAAACAGCCAGGGTTAGTTTTGCTTAGTATGGGTTACTTTTGGTCAATCTGGGTTAGTTTGGCTTAGTTTACGTTAGTCTGGACTAGTTTTGTTTAGCTTGGGTTACTTTGCATTAGTCTGAATTAGTTTTGGTTAGTTTGGGTTAGTTAACAGACAAATGGGAGCTTATTTGGTTAGTCTGAGGCATATAAGGAACAAGCGCGCGGTGTGCGTTTGTTTAGTTACTTTCACAAGTTATTCTACTTTATGAAACATGCTCCTAGACTTGGCAATTTGCTTACTTGAAAATCAAGAAGGTTAGCCAAGTCTGACAACATTGCAAGTAAATTGTCATTATTAACGTCATATAGGGAGAGTTTTCGCCTTAAAATGTCACCAGACAGCCTCATTTCTGAAATTTCTTTTTCAATTTTTGGCGTCAAAAGTGCTTCATCCGCATATTTTTTTTGCATTAATGTGTTCCATTTGATGTAATCTTTCCATTGAACCCAAAAAAACCTTTAAAATCGACAGTGCTTATATGACACCAGACCCTTTTTCGATGTATTCTACGTATTTATTCGTATAGTAGCTGAAGAAAGTTCCAAATTTCTCCGACTCGCGCGCACGATCGTTCGTCATTTCTCCCACTACCCTAACGCACAGAGCGAATAGAGACTCTCATCTCTTATACAGGAAAAATTTCCTGGTGGCAAGGAAACTATCTGAGAAGCATTTCTTCAAAGAAGCATTTCCGGTCTCGCCATCCCAATAATGTTTGCGTCCATCTCAGAAGGAACTTGGAAACAGTACAATGTTGTGATTTTAAAATTGGTTTACTTGTTCTTGTGTTGATAAAACATCAGCTTTTAGTATTTTTACTTTATGTATTTATATTAATGCAACAATATAACCACAACACCCCTCAACGTTATCCTACTGTCTAAACTGCTGCTAACTTAATAGTAATAACATAGGCGTACCTATAAATATTTTTTGTTAAAACAAATTGTTAATTAATATTCAACATACAACGCAAGTAGGTTATATAATTTCTGTAACAGCAAAATTTCGATGTCTTTACTTATATTTTAAACATTTATCTGGCCTTTTTAGTTCGCGAAGTAAACAAAGGAGATTCTTAGGTCTTGATAAGTACCTATAGATAACTTTATGTTTCACCGCCTAATAGGGATTAATATATAATAAAAAGATTTTTGAAGGGAAGCTACAAGTTAAAGCCCCCTAAACCTAAATACGATTTTACATGGAACGTTGAACCTGTATGACTATATTTATCAACACTTTACCCTTTACAATCTCTATCACCTGATAAACTAACATACAAAACGGTAACACTTATGGCACTAAGGTCAGCACATCGGATCCAAACATTAAGCAAAATATTACGATCGACAATAATAGAGACGCAACAGTCAAAATTGAAGATTTCGGAAAAAATTTAAACCTCAGCTCCCTATAAAAACCAGCCTATTTTCCGTATTTTCAAAAACCAGAATTACCTATTATGTGTCGCAAATTTTATAAAACAGTACATTAAAGTCACCGTGCACCTTCATTCCAATTATACATCCCTATTCTTAACTCTCAAAAAACCACATCACCACGCAATAACTCAAACCTTGAGTAGGTGGATCAACTTAATTTTTAAAAACAGTGGTATGGTATGAACGTTAACGTCTTTACCGGATATAGTGTAAGATACGCCAGCAAGTAAGCAGCCTTTAAGTTTGACGTAAACATAAATGCTATTAAGAATATAGCAGGGTAGAGTCCTATAAATCTGACACTTCTTCAGATTCTATACTCGACCTCTAGGTACGCCCAGTGACATATTTCCCAATACAATTTTAAATTTGAGTATATCTTAGCCCTCATAGGTAGCCTGTTAAGTATTCCGTTGCCTAAGGTTCAATTTATAATATTTGTTATGCTCTGATTGGATGTCATTAATATATGTTAAATAAAATATATTTATTTAAGTGGTTAAGGAATATATAGAACAGAATTTTCATTGATTTTTTTTGCATACTTAAAAAAGAGTTGAATTGAACGACTTTGCTGCCTTAATTGTGTTTTTTGTGGTATTCTCAGGATTGGAGGTAGAATAATGCAAAATTGCACCATCTAGCTTTAAACAGCTACAATGTAATCATATCGGAAGACGATGGAAAATTGATAGATTAATCGAATACCTGCTTACCTGTATGAAGATTAATCGTAAATTTCCGAGCTTGTCTTCCGATATGATTACAACCCTCCCAACCACATGCCCCTTAGGCGGGCAATTTTGCTCTAAAACAGAATGTGTAAGCATCGAGCTGCGATAGCAGGCTCGTGTTGAAGATAAAAAATTTTATGCTTTAAAAACGTATCGATGAATATGGTGATTCAGAAACTACAATGTAATCATATCGGAAGATAAGGTCGGAAAATTACGATTAATCTTCATACAGGTAAGTAGGTATTCTTATCACAATATTTTGAAACGCCGCAACAAAAAGAAATATAAAATGACCTTGAGTATCATCTACTTCCGAACTACTGGTATAATCTGACCCTGACTTATTGATTTATCGATTGACGCGATAATTGACGGTACGACAGCACGACGAACATGACCCTTACGCATATAAACGAAGACTAAGGTGCAGAGTGGGGGACGTAAAGGGCTTGTGGAGCGAGGAGAATGGGATGTATTTTACTTTGAAATATATGGCCGATTCGCTAGGTATTAAGATCCTACGTATTCACTAGTTTTTGAGCGGGGCCGAATATAATCGAGTGTAGTGCGTTATATATTGGTATAAGTAGGGTGCAGCAAGTAAGCCGTTATTTTGATATTTATTCATAAACATCCTAGATATCAAACATGTCTATACCTAATTAGCCACACAAATCGTGGAGCTGCTATAACAACCGACAGCCTGATTTTTCCCTTTTGGAGATATTTAGATCTGGAATTTTTAAAACACTTTACATTAAGAAGATTGTTGGAAATATTTACCAAACCTATAGTTATACAAATGGAAACTATATTTTAATGGATAATACTAGGTCAGAGTGGATACTCTACAAAGGCGCCAAATTATTTGGATGCGTGTTTTATGAAAAAGGTAATTTTTTCATCAAACTAGCCGTATAAGACGGCCCTGGGTAACTTTACGAGGCAAATTCACGCGAAGCCGGGTAGCTTTTAGTTGAACCTTGTTATGTGGAGTAGAATGCACATAGCTTTATAGCGACCCAAATTATTTGAATGCGTATGTCTTATGAAAAATATGAATTTTGTATCAAATTTGACAAATGATCCCGACCTGCGTGTGTTTACGAAGCAAATTCATACGAATCCTGGTTTTATTATTATGTCACACAGATTACACATAGATTTTATCGTGGCGCAAAATATTTGGATGCGTTATGAAACATTTGAATTTTGTCAATTTTACGTACATTTACTTGGCAAAATTGTGCAAATCAGTGTGTTTCTTAGTTGAAGAGTATTATGTAGAATATGACATACTTAGCTTCATCGCGGCACAAATTTTTGGTTATTGGAAATGTTTGATCCAACTTTGTAAAAAACCTACAATTAATAAACCTTCTATCTCGAAACATAATTCTATTAATGTCATTGAAAAGTGGAACAGCATAAACTGAGAGCACTGTACTCTTGATAATACCTTTTCCACATTTTTAGCGAATAATACTATTTTATACGCCGTAAATATAGCCAAGGAGCCATTTTAGTCTACGAAGCTACAAAATATTCCGGCACACTATAAAACTTACCTAATAAACTTTTAAAGCTATCGAACGTGACACAAACTCGATATATTAAGTTTATCACTATTTCTGTCGCCAAATGCTTGCCTCTAATCGATTTTAATTGACTAATAAAATCATTTCAACTTCTCTACAATTTGATTCAATAGAACTTTGAATTCTCAGCAAGGAAGTGCTTAAGAAAATAATAGAACGAGCTCACTTCAACAGCCACTTATGTTTTCTGCTCACGATTTTCCTTTAGATTTAGTTGCCAAAGAAACTTGTTCCGCATTGAAATGTATCATTTATTTAGTATAAACGGTAGCCTAAGCTATTTACTTACCAACATTAATATCGTATTTACTACCTTTCACTATAACTTCATTAGACCCTTATTATTATACGAACGTTTTTTCAATATTTATTATTATTGATGTTAATATTATTATTACTATTGTTATTAATATTGTCACGTTAAAACAAATAATATATGTCTTGAGTCTTGAGGTTAACGCTGTGCTTTAAATTATTTCGTTACTTTTTTTATACAGTTTTAGTGTCGCGACCTGTATGACGTGACGCCACGCCTTGGATGGCGTGCAAGTTATGTAGCTCAGATTAGAAATCGATCTACGACAGGTGAGAAGAGATGATAAAGAAGGCACTTCAGTTAAAACAATAATAATGTATATTGGTCCAAGACATGATGAATTTACACTGTACCCGATTACTAACGTGCGCATGTGTTTTCGATTGAGGTGTGCTTTTGAATTGTTTATAGATCTTTGATCACTGTTTTATAATATAGTTTTTGTAAGAATATACGGAAGAATACGACGTGGATGCGAAAGGGACCTAGATGAGACCCACTTCGGCTTTAGGAATGCACTTGGCACCCGCACCCGTGAAGCACTTTTTGCCTTAAATATATTTCTTAGAAAATGTCGCGACCAACGTAAAGATATTTATGTACTTTTCATCGATTATGAAAAAGATTTTGATATTGTTCAGCATGGAACGCTTTTGAACATATTAAGAACCTCGGGAACCGATGGTAGAGGTCTGCGTATCATTGAAAACTTGTATTGGAAACAGAAAGCAGTGGTTTGAATCGATGGAAGACTAACCAACGAATGTTTCATTCAACGAGGTGTCAGACAGAGATGCATTCTATCCCCGCTGTTATTCAACATCTAGTCGGATATAATTTTCAAACAGGCTTTCCAAGATAAAGGCCTTGGAGTGAAGATCAATGGTGAACTGATTAATACTATTCGATATGCCGATAGTGTCCAGGGCCTCCAAGAGTTGTTGGATTGAGTAAACACGAGGGGACAGGAAATGAATAACTAGATCGAAGTAAAGAGATTAAGTGCAGAATTGGAACAGCTCGCACAACTATTTTGAGAATGAAATCATTCTTCTATAACGACAGCCTAAACCTAAAACTGCGTCAAAGAATGATTTGGTCTGTGTTGCAATACCTGGACTCTGAAGGCTGATACGATCAATCAACTAAAAGCGATAGAGATGTGGTCAAAGTCAAAGTCAAGTATGCTTTATTGCCTCAGAAAAATTCAAATACATTTTATGGACAAAGCGAATTAAAATATATAAACTAACCATAGTAGAGCAAATACAAAACAAAACAAAACTTAATATATACAATAATATATACGATAAAAATAGAACAACAAGCAATTTTCAAATTGAAATTGGTCACGATTTAACAAAAAAACTATATTACAGAACATCATAAGCAGTTGAACTAGATCCACAGGAAGTATACAAAACATAGGGTAAAGAAATCAGTGTTATCAAAATATGAAACATACATTATAGCGAAGCGTGCTGTTGGGTAAAATAAGGAAGGTCATGTCGGTGAACTTGACTCGGACAATGTGCATAGGCTGCAGAGTTGAAAATACCGCGTAAAAGTAAACAAAACATGACTAAAATTGATAGCTTGGTATAGAAGAATGCTCCGAATACCCTGGACAGCTATGCAGACCAACGAAGCAGTGTTAAATGGAGCAAATGCCGTTCGTGAATTGTTTAAAACTATTAAGATAAGAATGATATCATACCTGGGGCATGTTCTTAGAGGAGCCCGATACAAGACACTTCAGCTTATAATGGGTAAAATCGAGGGTCGCAGAGGAATTGGAAGGAAGCAGATGTCATGGCTAAAGAACATTCGCGATTGGACCGGAATACGAAGTGCCGAACAACCGTTTAGATTAGCTGAAAACCGCGAACAACTCGCCAATATAATTGCCAACGTTAAGGGGGCCTGATATGGCACCGAAACAAAAAGAAGAAGAAGAAGAATTGTGTTGTGTTTTATTTATGGTTAGCTTTGACTTAATTTCACTTAGAGTTTACACTGAACTCTAACTACTTAACAGATTCTACTTTGAAATAATTTTTCTAAGATTTTAATAAATTTATTGTAATTCACCGTTTACAACTTTAGGTGCAGAGGCCGAGTTTGAGCAAATGCTGCGAAACTTGGGTTTAGGTAGGAAATAACGATGCAGTCTAGGACCTTACGCACACATGTGAATGCAGGAAAGTGGTTGGGTAAAAATTAAGAACCAAATTCTGCCGAACTGGTGGTGAGCTTGAGTATTTAGATAGGGTGTCCGGAAATAACGTCGCCAAATTACAGATGGTGATTCTACATAAGAAATCATGAATATTTTTTCATATGAACATGGGTCCGAAAATGCATAGTTTCCAAGATACAGGGTGTCAAACTTTTTATAAAAAATCAGTTTTTTGTTAATATCTTAAATATGATTTTACTGATTTTGTTGAAATTTGGCAGGGTTATCTGTAGTATAGTGCGCCAAGCGAGTGAACCTTAACAACGACTGAAGGGGGTAGAGGACTAGCACGCAAAAAATCTTGCCTTCCCATAGGCGCACGAGGATATTCTTACCATATTATTATTGATAATATTGATTAATTTAAGACGTTAAAATTAATTACAGTTTTTTTTATATTACAGTCTCATATGTCATATAATAATATCTCATTTTTATAATAAGGATAGTATTCTATGATATTATTTGTTGTATGTATTACATAAATATGTTGTAGTAATAAGTAGAGCTCGTTTCCCGAAGGTTTTGTATTTATGTCATTGATGACGTCGCTTAATTTGGAAAAAAACGGTTTATCGTCGCTAATTCATATAAATTCTCTAGCATTCAATTTTTGTATTAAAAGTTAGGCAATGTTGAAGCAAGTATGTTCCAAAACGCTCTTTATAGAACGTTCGGAATTGTTTTGTAATAAAAATTTTAATTTAGAGAGTTCAGTTAAGAGAGTTATCCGGAATATATAAAAATTAGTTAATCGCATATAATAATCACCAAATGCAAGAAAAATATAAGAAAGGTTAAAAATCTTCAAAGAAATCATCAAATTAAGGGTCTGATGATATATAGGTTGTATCGATTTTGCAAATTTTCTTCTTTTTTCGCTAGAAAAGGGGTGTCCTATAGAGTAGCTTAAGCCAAAAAAATCGGAGGATTCGCCACATTTGAGCCGAAAAAATATCCGCGTTTTGAGCCTAAATTGCCCTAGAAGGGCAAACTTCCACTACGACTTTCCCAGGTGTAACGTGAAAATAATGAAATTTTAGTAACCGACACCGGGGCCTGGCACAGCATTTCCAAAAGTTGCACATTTTCTTATGGGGAATAACAGTGTTGTTTACTATTTAAGTATATTTAATATTCCACTTCACGCATGACCCTCCGCTCGCTTCGGGGGCGCAACCAAACAAAACTAACCCAAGGCATGCCGGAAAAAAAAATTGAAATTTGTCAGTCGAAAATGCAAATATTTTTTAGTTTGTTTTTCCTCATTTGGGAATGTCTTGGGTTAGCTTGGGTTAGGTTTGTTTGGTTACGCCCCCGGAGCGAGCGGAGGGCCATGTATGAAGTGAAATATTTGACGAATATATACATACAAAGGAATAGTGTAATCGAATGAGTGTCTCTTTTATTCTGATGAATGGATGCAAATGCACATTGAACAATCATCTAAGCAGCCACGTTTACCATACGGCGGGTAATGATATCATTATGGCAGGATCGACCATCCCTTCATCTTCATTCAATCGGACTACTGGGGGTCTCGGTCAACAGCAATATGTTCTGACATGACCACGTTGCTAACGTCGCAAAATCAGCCTCCCAGAAGCTTGGTACGCTATTTCGCAACAAAAAATGTATACACCGCAGCAGTTGCTCTTGCTTTACAAAGCGCAAATAAGACCGTGCTTAGAATATTGCTCACACATCTGGGGTGCCACGCCAGAGCACACCCTAAAGCTACTGGATTCCGTTCAGAAGAGAGTTGTCCGTCTCGTCGGTGACCCGGAGTTGACCCGGAATCTGGATAGTCTGAAACACCGCAAACATGTGACCGAAAAATCCCTGTTTTACAGATACTTTTACGGCAGATGTTCCCAGGATTTGGCCCGCCTTATCTGGCCCCTGACAACGCCTGTCAGACAGTCACGATAGACGGCAAGAGCGCACCGGTTCGTCGTACAACTGAAAACACCTAGAACATCGCTTTACAAGAACTCTTTTGTCTGGCGCACTGCATCACTATGGAACTCACTCCCAGGACGCATATTCGGATGTAACAAGCAAGATGTCCATTCGACTATGCCGAACGTTTCTTCATATGTGACGTGCACGATAGCATTTAGTCGGATGTCGTGACTGTTACATAGAATCAACAAATAAGTCTTCAATTATTTTAACACTTCATGCATGGCCCTCCGCTCGCTTCGTTCCCTATACGGGGGCTCAACAAATAGAAACCAACCAGGTGCTAACCAAAACTAACCCAAAATTTTTATTTTATATTTTTTTTATTTTGGGTTAGTTTTGGTTAGCACTTGGTTAGTTTCTGTTTGTTGAGCCCCCGTAGCGAGCGAAGCGAGCGGAGGGCCATGCATGAAGCGTTAAAATAATTGAAGACTTATTTGTTGATCCTATGTAACAGTCAGGACATCTGACTAAATGCTATCGTGCACGTCACATATGAAGAAACGATCGGCATTGCCGTATGAACATCTTGCCTGTTACATGAGAATATGCTCCCAGGACATCTGTTCCCCAAGCTAACTATTCAAGGACCGTGTCAATCAACATCTTCGCACACACACCGCTCGTCGAGCAATATAGGATGTGCTACTGCAATAAAAAAATCATCCACCTAAATAAAAAAAAGAGTAGAGCACAGCTTATTCACTACCACACTACCAGCTAGTCAACTCTATCGAAATCGGAAAGTTGGAGTGTCGGGCACTGCGCCCTGAGCGGTTCAGTTCCACAGCTGAATTTAAAATGAATTTTCGCTTCAAAATATATGACAAATTCGTCCGAAGCCTCGGCTATTGCCCTGAGAGGTTCGGAAATTTCGGATTTTTATATTGTGCGTTTTAAAATCGTTTTTAAACGGATTTTAGACGATAAAATAGTTATTTATGCAACAAGTGTGTAAAGGGAACCTTTTTTTATGAATGGGAATATTGATAAAAAAGTTTTAATTGAAATTGAATAAAAAAAGCTAATTTACACATGTCGAGTAGCATACAAAATTTTTTCTACTACCGAAAAATATATGAAGAAACAAAAATATTATTAAATTACTTTACGCACTAGTGCGTAAAATAAATCATTTTACAAACTAGTGCGTAAAATATATTATTTTACGCATTGCCCTAAATGTCAAAAAATATGTCAGATTTACTTTACGCACTAGTGCGTAAAATAACTTATTTTACGCACTGCACATTAAAAAAGCCTATTTTACGAATCTTAGAGAATGCGTAAAGTGAGTACTTTGCGCACGGTAGTAGAAAAAGCATATTTTAAATTAAACGAACTGTCAAAAGTATTATTCAGATGCCCAGGCGTTTAAAACAATATTAAGTCATGACCCTCTTCTAAAATTTGCAAAACTTGGTTATTGACTTTCCCAAATCAAAGGATGCCGCGCCGCCGCAAGATGACTAGCTGATAGTGAATAAGCTGCGCATATAGCGCACCATTTTTCTAATGAATTTTGCTAACGAAACTACAGTAAACGTCTGGCAACAGTGTGCCTTTTTAAAAATCTTTGTTTTGGCTATTGTGACAGTTGACAGTAAAAAGGAGGATGGATATTTACAAGTAAAATTTAATTTTGTTTAATGGGGCTGTGGCTATGAGTCGCTTTAAATTAGGACCGGAACAAAACGGAGGTCTCTCGTTCGACGCAAATGTATCCTAGTTAATATTTTCACCCGACAATTGATTTTCAGATGTGTTTTGTCTATATTTCTAGTGCTTTTGTGAAGTGGTGCTGAAAATTTGTGTCAAAACTCGAACTTTCAGGGCATTTTTTCGGTTCAAATGTAGCGAATCTCCCGACTTTTTTGGCTTAAACTACTATATAGGACACCCCCTTTCTAGTGAAAAAAGAGAATTTGCAAAATCGACAAAACCTATATATCACCAGACCCTACAAACCAAATAATATAAATAACCACACAGTTCGGCATCGGCAATTTCCACGCCAATGGCTAAAGCAAGTCGCTGCCGAAATTTTAAAATATGTAAAAAAAATTAGGTGTTGGTCTAGGGTCAAAGTGTATTTAATATATCCTGCGACCAATCACTAAACTGCATCCCCGCTAAAAATCAAGTAAACGTCGCACTGTTGCCTATTGTCGCGTATTTTAAGTAGCTTGAAGGCGAATAAAATATAAACATTATAAATATTATAGTATACTTATTCCGTATTCCGTATTTCCCTGTGTAAATAAAATAGTAAATAATAGAAGACAGTAGTATTAACAAAACTAACAAAATTAAGTATTCAAGTAGGAAATTTAAATATGTAAATTCACTATAGGAAACTAGACAGAAAATAAATTAGGATTAGTGGAAAAAAATGTGGCAGCATCTAAATATGCGAGGACATTTTTTGCCCGCATTCTTTCCGTCCAGGTTCTTTCATTTGGCAAACAGTAATAAGGGGCTCATTTAACATTAATTAGATTAAAAATATAAAGTCCACTGGTATCCCGGAGGGCATCATACCGAATGTTATTGACAAAAAAAGTGTGCGCCGCTGACTTTTTCAAACAATTTATATTTTTTTCGTATTAAGCAACTAAAAATACAATATTTTAGATTCTTGAGTTGTTTTCGTATCTTGCTTCGTTTTCGACAAAAAAAGTAAAAACCAGTTTATTACATTTCCAACCTTTTTTGATAAAATCGATATTTTTATTTATATCTTAAATATGCTTTTACCGATTTTGTTGAAATTTAATAGTGTTATCTGTAGTAATAGGCGGCTTATTTAGCCTTAATTAGATTAAAAATATAAAGTCCAGTGGCGTCCCGGAGGCATCATACGGAATATTATTGACAAAGAAATGTGCGCCACTGACTCTTTTAAACATTTTATATTCTTTTCGTATTAAGCAGCTAAAAATACAACAATTTTGTTTCTTGAATTGTTGTCGTATCTCGCTTCGTTTTCGAGAAAAAAAATTAAAACCAGTTTATTACATTTCTTTAGGGCACCAAATTCTACATCAAACGCTGTAATAAACTGGTTTTATTTTTGTTCTCAAAACGAAGCAAGATACGAAAACAATTTAAGAAATAAAAATGTTAAGTTGCTTAATACGAAAAAGATATAAAATGTTTAACAGAGTCAGTGGTGCACATTTCTTTGTCAATAATATTCGGTATGATGCCCCCAGGGACGCCACTGGACATTATATTTTTAATCTAATAAACGCTAAATGAGCCGCCTGTTACTACAGATAACCCTATTAAATTTCAACAAAATCGGTGAACGCATATTTAAGATATAAATAAAAATATCGATTTTATCAAAAAAGTTTGGAAATGTAATAAACCGGTTTTTACTTTTTTAATCGAAAACGACGCAAGATACGAAAACAACTCAAGAGTCAAAAATATTGTATTTTTAGTTGCTTAATACGAAAAAAATACAAAATGTTTGAAAAAGTCAGCGGCGCACACTTTTTTTGTCAATAATATTCGGTATGATGCCTTCCGGGACGCCACTGGACTTTATATTTTTAATCTAATTAAGGCTAAATGAGCCCCTTATTACTACAGATAACCCTGCCAAATTTCAATAAAATCAGTAAAATCATGTTTATGATATTAACAAAAAACTGATTTTTTATAAAAAGTTTGACACCCTGTATCTTGGAAACTATGCATTTTCGGACCCATGTTCATATGAAAAAATGTCCATGTTTTTTTATGTAGAATCACCCTCTGTAATTTGGCGACGCTATTTCCGAACAACGTGTATAATAAATGTGCTGATCGTTGCACGTTTAAGGTTTATAATCACTTGCGTTGACCGCTCGCGTTGTTTATAATTTGTCTTGAAATATTTTCCAAGTTCGAGGTCAAACTTAAGTCAGAGTGATATTTACTTAGTAGTTTGTGCATTTTAGTAGTTCACAATATTATAATCACTCTTTTTGGGGTGTTTCAAGAAGATTTTACTAAGTAATGCAGTTTGATAATCATATCAAAGTATAAATAACAACAAGTAGGATATCTCTGACGTGTGTCATTCATAAATTTGCCAGGCATTCAGTAACCTTGAGTTGTTATGTACACTTTGTAAGCGTGGTGATCTATGAGTTCGCCATAGACGTACGCGATACGTTTTATCATTTAAGCATTTTTATTTAGCGTTTTTGAAATTTAAATAAAACTATGTTTATTGAAATAAGAATATAGGAGATACTTATTTAGAGCATTTTGAGCAAGCGGTTGCACACTTTTTTGACACCGTATTGAAATTAGTTGGTTTTAATTTGTAAGAGTGTCACGATAATAATTACGTAGTAGGTTAAATTATATTTGTTTAAATAAAAGGCATTTTTTCTTAATAGGTACATATTTATTTTGTAGATAAATGAACACAACAAAATATTTTATTTTTATATATAGGCCAAAAAGAATTCACAGACAACCGTTAAAATAAAATGTAAAGGAAACAATAACTGGGTTACACCACAATTGCTTAACTTAATAAGAGAAAGAGACTATAAAAGCTATAAAAAAATACGTTAAACATGGATCGCTACTTAAGATTTAAGCAACTTAAAAATACTGTTAATAACAAAATAAGGTATTTTAAAAACGTGATTTTTGTGAATAAATGGGAGCGTGCTGGAAGCAATACAAAGAAACCATGGTATATTATTAACCAATTTATTAAGGGCAAACCAAATCGGGAAACACTACAAGAAATTGAAATAAACAACAAAATAGTAAATAATGTAGAAGATATAGCTAATAACTTAAATGATTACTTTTCAAATATAGGCACGAATATTATCAATGAAGTTATAGATGAAAAAAATGCCCGGAACTACCAACCATTCTTTAATGAGGTCAATTGTCTAAGTAATTTTTTCTTAAAGCCTACCAATAACGTTGAAGTTAGTAATATTATATTAAATAAAAAAAATACAGCTCCTGGTTATGACAGTATAACCGTTCTTGATATACTGAACCTTAAGGAAAATATATTGGAAATCTTGGTAAAACTAATTAATGAAATTCTTGTTTCCGGTACGTTTCCCAATGAGCTTAAAGTGGTCAAGGTTTGTAGGTCTGAGAAAGGCTTTCGATGTCGTTAATCATACCATATTAATAAACAAGCTAGAAAAAATGGGGTATCGCGGTGTGGTACTCTGTCTTATTCGATCCTATTTGCTAAATCGAGGGCAATACGTGTATGTAGAAAATACACCAAGTACTGTGCTGAGAGTCGGGAGTGGTGTTACTCAGGGCTCAGTTCTGGGGCCTCTACTTTATTCCCTATGCTTTGTTTGAGCTTGGCTAATTTGAATTCTCGTTATTTCACCTTTGCGGACGATACGGTCTTGTTAATGTAGAGCTAGGAAAGATTAGTAATATTAAATATTTAGGGCTCGTCCTTGATGAAAGCTTAAACTGGAATGCCCATGTTGATCATATAACAAATACAATTATACCATTAACTGGTGCCTTACATAAATGCAAATATTTTTGGCTACAAATGTCATATACCAAATCTATAACTCGTAGATATCTAATTGTAATATGGGGGGGGGGGTGGCGTTACGGTTTTAGATAGGATTAAAATACTACAGAACGGGGTTTTGAAGATGCTGTTCAACTTGTATTGGTTCACTCATAGCGACATAATATATTCCACCTTAAAATTACATCAAATTAATATTATCCTAAAAATTGGACAATCAAAATTTATGTTTAAAGTAACAAATAATAAATTAAAGAGTAATTCTACTATAACATATATAAATCAGATTCACACGCATGAATCAAGAAGCTTAATCAATAATAACATTTATCTAGGAAACGTCAGAACCAGCCTTGCATTAAAAAATTCTTTTTCTGAGACTACAAAAACATTCAACAGTCTGCCTCAAGCAGTAAAGGACGTAAGATCCTACTTAAAATTTATTAAGCTAATAAAATCGCATTTTGAACACTATCCTTAGACTCACATTGTAACACACATTGTAGCTCTTTGTTATAAAAATTTAGATGATTATTCATCATTGCCCTAGCATGCTGTTGATTATCACTGTTATCCGATACCAAGGCTTTAAGCATTGCTTAGGAGATACCTGCATTCGAGTATTGTGTAGAGATAGTTTTTAGTAGCCATTGTAAACATAAAAAGAGGATACTCGAATAAAGGATTTGTTTCGAAAAAAAAAAGGTACGTTGAAGTATTATGCTAAACACAAATATCTTAGATTTTAAATAAAATTTGGACACATCTTATTGGTGTTTCCAAATTATTGATTTTTGCTTTTGTTTACCAGCCTTATAAGTTCGGTTTATAAATTTAAGTGTGTAATACAACCTAACCCTAGTGAAAAGTCTATACAAAAAATTAGTGGAAAATTTTTGCATGGATGTAAGAATTGTGTATTGTTGCAAATGTTAATAACATTTTCAAGAAAGTTACTTTTTAATATGAGGGATTCAAAGTTCATTTGAAACAGAACTTCTAATAATGATACGAATTCAACAAAATTATTATGAGGCATATTCAAATTGCCAAAAGTATCCAAGTTAGCGTTATTATAAGCTTTATAATAGTAAAATAAAGAAGAGCCATCGGCATTTTCATACGATATTGAGTATACCTTACAAATTTCACAAAAGTGTTTCTCAAGACATTTTTTCATCAGATAGCCTGCAAAATACCTAAGAAATTTTTTTGTAAAGAATTGTTATTTTGATAATCACTATCTATTTTAAACACTCTAAAAAATTATGAGTTAAATTTAACTCAAAATGAACACAATACTTTGTCAAAACGGGTCCACAAAGAATTGTGTCAAATTTCTACACAAAATGTTTGAGTATCTCTTACTCGTAAAAGTGTGGGAAATTTTACTCAATATTTACACAATCTAGTGAAGTTTAAAATCAATATTTCGTTAAAATCAAATATCTTTTGAGTTATTTTTCTTCACCAGCCCACTCAAAGATGAGTTAATTTTACTCTATTGTTAGTTAGTAACTTACTACTAAAAATTAGGTTTAATGAACTAAAAGTTAAAAAATATTCATAAGTAACTCATTTTTAAGTAATAACCTACTAATAAATGTGTTTTTTTTTTAAATTTGGTTTCGAGTTAGCTTTAATGTAATTTTGCTTCCATGAAACTAGAAATAATGTAGAAATTAGCTCTAAACACGATTTATTACGATTAAATACAAGCTTCTCTTCCAAGATATCAAATCACACTCTGCTTTTTCCAACAAATGTAACGTGAACAAATTCTTAGTCTTATAATATTCACAGTCGAGGTGCTGACATTGTTGTTCTAAGCAGCGTCGCATCGGGAGAACCAGTGGCGGGGAATCACATGAGCTAACACGGCCTTCCTGACAATGGGACGTCCTCACACCTTCCTTCTTACAAAGATTGATACTGTGAAAATAAAAGAAAAGCAAAACAACAGACAGAATAAACAGATTGTCGTCAAATATAAAAAAATCATGTAAATCTACACAGTGTACAGCTTGATTTTAAATGCTATTTTTTTGCCATTTCATTGAGGTTAGTTAGGAACCCCACAGTCTATATGCTTTCAAGTAATTTTTGCTTACACACTAATTGGGGCACCATATTGTCGAAAATTTTTAGCCTGAACATTATTTCAGGGATCTTATATAGCCCAAATATCGTTTTTGGGGATCTGTACCTAAATTTTATTTCAAGGATATTGTTTACCATGGTAAAAGTAAATCTTGCGACCTTTTCCTAAATAATATTTACACAAACCTTATTTACTTAGCCCAAAACTGCAAATTTGGGGACCTTTGCCTGATCTTAATCAGGGACGTTAAGTACCTAGCCCAAAAATTTTAAATTTGGGGACCTTTGCTTGATCTTAATCAGGGACGTTAAGTAGGTACCTAGCCCAAAAATTTTAAATTTGGGGACATTTGCCTGACTTTAATCAGGGACCTTATTTACCTAGCCCAAACTTGTAAATTTGGGAACCTTTTAATATAGCCTGATATAGCAGATAAATTCAAACATAGGCTGGTGTACCAGAGACCTAAAAAATAAGGTAAAAAAAAACAAAATCAATTTATGCCTGCGAAGCAGGGACCTTTAAGCACAGCCTGTCATAACAGGGACCTTCAAACATTAGCCTGATGTACCAGGGACCTTGAATTTAAGGTGAATTCGTACCTAACAGCTGTTACCTGTATCATTGCATTTTGATGGGTTCTGGATTAATAACGCATAATTGTAAAAAGGACTTAATACAGCGATTTCAGGTTCGCCAACCTAAGAAAAGTTATTCTGGATTCATGGCCCTCTGAGATGGAAAATAATAAATGAATGTATTAATATACTGTTTTGCATCTCAACTCACTTTTTCGTAAGCTATACTCATAATTTAGTTAAATTAAACCATATTTGAGTTATTTAAGTGTAAGTAGATTAAATAAGCTGTGCCTATATATGTTACGGCACGTATATAGATGGTGGGATATCTATAATCATGACTGATTACCTAGATTACGTATTAGGTATATACTTATTTTTACGGTTAGCAAAATATTCAAAGCCAAGCCTCTATTACGTATAACAGCATGAGAATAAACTATAAAGCGGTTCCAAGTGAATGACAAATCAGCGCGTACTGATATACTATAGAGCCTACACAGCAATGTTAAAAAGCAAAATGGTGTCCTAACTAACAAACATATATATAAAGTAGGTAGGTAGTATTTTACTTACCGTCTGTTATGAACTTATAATCCAATTCATTTTTAATGCAGCTACACCACGCTTTTTTCGGTTTAAACTGTAGTTTAAATATAATTTTTTCCATTTTCCAGCATCAGTCATAACTAGCACGACTCGTAATTTTCGGCCGCCTCGCTAGGATCAACCCAACAACCGATAGCAGGGCAGAGTCCGACAGAGCACGTGTATCGTTCGTGCATAAATCTGCTTGATATGATTTACACTAGCACAATAATAATTATTTGCCACTTTAATACTAGAAATTTGATCGCGCTTCGATTCCTACGTCTGCAGCTGCCAGTGTCTCTTAACTTAACTAGAAATACCCATAGAATATCTACGATTGGAAGGGAGGGGATTGAATCACACAAAATTTAGTTTAAAAACCACCTAATTACCTTTTTATGAGCGTATATTACACAAATATAGGTATTTTTTGGCAACTAACACAATAATATGTTAAATTCACTCATTTTTTATTCATTTTAATGGGCTCACTCAAAATTTCACTAAAAATGCAAGTAACTCAATAATTTTCTTAGTTTTACTCAAGGCGATTTTTTACAGTGAAAATATGGTTTGTTTGTGGTAAAATATTAGTGGACAGGACATTTTGTTCGTTTTTTATTAAATCTGAAACTTTTAAGAAAATATTGTCTGTATCATTTTGACAGTTTTGAGTGCCAGAATTCATTAAATTTATACAAAATAATTTTTTAAATATTCGTGTAAACTATATAGGTGTAGGATTGACACAATTACCGTTCTGCTGCCTTATAAGTCCGAAAAAAATTTCTAAACAGTCTTGATTGAACCGCCTCGTGAATAAATAATCAAAATTATATGAATGCAGAAGTGGCCATAGCTTTAATAATGAACTTATTGAAATTTGAAACCCAATAATAAATTTAACTTTGTTAGTTATATTTTTCCCACTTTTATCGTCAACAACCTTTAGAGCAGTGAACATTTCGAAACATTCTTTTAAAAAATGTATTTGAAAGTCTCAACCTTTAAAAGCTAAATTAAATTGTTTGGTCCCCGATGTTTGTGACGAATTGAAAATATCAAAGAGCCTATCCATTTTTTCCAAAAACTCGTTGGTGGCCTCTGCTTCTGAAGGTATTGCTTTAAATCTAATATATACACTTAATGCAGCTGAAACGGTGGCACTAAAAACCTGGGTGGCAAATTTAACTTTCATTTTCTCAAATGCGTTTGGAAAAATGTGGGAATCTGTCAGTTTTGGGGCTGCTCTGATAGAATATGTTTTGTCGTGATTGTACATTTGCCTGATATATTTCCAGGAAATAGTTTTCCCATGTAAAATAAAATCATATTTTAAAAGCATATTTCTTAAAGCTTTTATCAAATGAGGTACATCGAACATAAAAAAAATTTGCCTGTCATTTACTAAGAAAAAGGGATTTTCGGGAGTTACTTTTAACAAATTTTTTAGTTAAATATTATTGGCACCCATATCACAAACCAATGCAATTACTAATAATCCAATTTCCTCCAATTTTAATATAGCATCAGAGATTATAGATTTTAAGGATGACCCAGGGCAAGTCGTATTATAAAAATAATAACTGATTGGTTGTTTTCATTTAGAAGATATTCCCCTTACCATTAAAACCGTGGACACGCGCGCCGGCTTAAAACTTCTTTGTCCATCACCATGATCTTCTAGACCAGTAACAATATCGGTATCCCTACTATAAAAAAGATTTGCTTTGATCCCCATTTCATCGATACAAAGAATACATAACTTATTTTCAAAACTAAAATTATCTACTTTTAATTTTAAGGATTTAAATATTGTAGAGTTTTCTAAACCAGGAGAAATATTAATTCCTCGTAAAAGATTTCTTAGAGTTTGCGGAGATGGTAAACAAAACATTTTCGTCAGAACAGACTTATACATTTTAGAATTAGAAAAGTACATTGATAAACATTTGTGCTTAAATTCATCCGAATATCTTCGGCCTTTGGGAGATTTATCAATTTGCGATATTTGAACAACAATAAAATTAGCAATTTCTTGGGATGAACAAAATTTGTATGTTAAGTCTTTATATTGTTGTAAAGAGATCTCGTTTAAAATATTGTCAAATCTCAGTTTTATATCCATATACTTAGCATTGATTTCTTCATTTACTTTTTCAAATTAGAATTTTCTTTCCTTAAATCACTGACAATATTTTTCAGTTTTTCTTTTCTTGGACTGTTACTTGTTAGTATTTTGGCAGTCTGAACGCAAATTGTAGAGGCCGGTGGTGGAGATGTTTGTATAGCAACCGCTGTTGATATATTTAATGAAGTTGTTGCTGCAAGTTCTAAGTTAAGTGAAGAACCTAAAATACAGAAAACTAAATTAGTATTAAATAATTATAATTAATTGGGTAATTCTTACTATTTCGAAATAAAAGGTTGTTTGAAGTCCGGAATGTTGATGACATGTAGAAGTTTTCTAATGGAATCTCTTGTTCTTCTTCTGGGGATAAACTGGAATGACCTACAATTATATATATTTTAACGATTAGGCAACAATTTGTTATAAGATTAATTTTTCTACAGCCGAGCGCAAAGTAACTAATTACTACATTCAAATGAAATCGCAAAATCCTCCAATGCCGCGGCAAAAGAGAATTCATACTTTTTCCGTCGAGCGTGCTATGAATAGTCATGGCAACCGAAAATAAATAAATGACAGTCGTGCGTTTATTACATTTGTTGCTGTCCCTCTTGTTCTAAATATGCCCGAATATGTTAAAAATAACAGTCGTTTGCAAATTTGAGAATAAGTGAATAAGTATAGAGAAAAACGTGCATTTCATTTTTAAAAATGCGGCTGTGAAAGAATTTCTGTGTGTTTTTCGAGCGCAAAATAAGATTGCCGTTTTTTAAAGATTAACGCGCGACGACGCGTAATCCGTTACTTGACGCTCTAAAAATACAAATTACTATTTTAACCAGATAAATACTTTTTGTTTGACTAATAATATATTTAAACCCTTACCAACTCTTGATGAGACTTCTGTTAAAGGAGCAAACACAGTTGGAATAGCATCAGTTTCAATAAAGTTCTTTTGCACTTATTGAACATACTTTCCTCAAAATGGGTACTACATAGTCGGTATCCCTTATGGACATTGTCGGCTTTGTTTAGCAAGTCACTCCTATTACAAGCCTGAAGCCAAACTTTTGCTCTAAAAAAAATATAAAATATTATAGTTATTTAGGCGTAGTAATAGGGAACTTGAAGCATTTTTTATGATTCTAAACAGATTTAAAGAATAAAAAAAATATGTGCAAGTTCCCTATTTATAAAACAGATATAGCCTGAGCAGTTTAAATATTAAAAGTAACATTTTGGTCTAATTCTAAATTACTGTAACTTTGAAATCAAAATAATTGCATACCTTTCAGGATCACGCCTAAATGGAAGAAATGATTCGCTGAAGTATATTCCTTGTTTACACAACTTTTGTAACAACAAACATGCCCTGCTTTTTTCTTTTTCGTTTCCATATTGCCACGTTAAAAAAACAAAAAAATTTAGAACATAAATACCTACAAACACAAATGTAAAATTTCAACTCGAATATAAAATCGCTGCAACTATCAAAGTAAAAAGTAAAAAAGTTGTTATTTATAATTTGAAACTATTGCGCCCGCACTGACAGTTTGAGGCTAGAATCTAGGCCGAGATTCACTCGGAGGACATCGCGGGTAGCGATTGACGACCGAGGGAGATAGCCTACTTGTTGTTATTTATACTTTGATCATATCTTTAGAATAGGTAAACAAAGTCCAGACACGATTCTTCAACAGTGATGCATGTTTTATGATGGATGACTAAAAAGATATGGATGGTCACAAATATCAAGTGGCAAGTATCAAATGGAGAATTAAAAATCCCTTTTGTTCATTAATTTTATACATTATATGATAATGGACCAAATAAAATAATCACTGGGCGCCCTAATTTAGATGTGCAAATTGATTACAGAGGCCGCTTTTCGAAACTACAAAAAATCAATTTAGAAAGTTATAAAGTTCAGTTAAAGTGGAGCATCTGGAGATGCCTATCATAGAAAATAAAATAAAAATAATCTTGTGTTCCATTATCCCATATTATTAAGCTATATCACGGAAATTCGATTGAAAATATTGTACATATCTTGGTTTGGTACGACTATCGTGCATTTATAATATGAATTTTATGCACAATCATCATAGGAATTATTAGTTTAATAGTCTCTGTATTTCTTCGTTCAGGATTTTCACACAGTAACCGAAAACCATTAGTTCCTAGTGGGCTTCTTTATTATTGATGGATCCATTTACCGGCAGTTAAGCCGTAATGGGAGGTTTTTCTTTTAGTTGATCTGGATACATGTGCGCCGGCATTGGCGTTATTAAAATAACGCTTAGTAGTATAAAAGTACATTTCAAATTCAGTGAAAATATGCTTAGGTACCTGAAAATTACAGTGATTATTTTTTTACAATATTAAAATGAAATTAAACTAAAAATTACATTGACTAATTTTTTACAATTAAATTAAAACATGTAAAATGAAATATTGGCAACAATTTCAATAGCACGTTGAGCGTGAGCACACCTCGTCGCTAGAGGCCAAGTTTAAAAGTTTAGAACGTAGTTAATCTTTGATGGTATCGGTGTGCCTTGTTTAGACAAAGCCGACAATGACAAAGTTCAGTGGAGGCCGATCGTCAAACTCCGATTTAAATTGATTTAAATACACAAAAATTAACGTATGTATAAAGCAATGCTAGTTTTATTGGTAAGTTTCTCTTGACAATCATTTCTATAAGGATTTTTTTGTCTGATTTTTAGTCTAAGTAATAAACATGTATCTTCCAAAATTTTTAATTCAAACAAAATCCTATGATTGAGACCTCTAGTGATAATTGCTCACAACATACGAAAAAAATCACGAAAAAAACCTGGATTGTTCTAAAACCAAAACAGAACTAAATCAAGTACCAGTGGCGTTTCCCAGCACTTTTTTTAATTCAAAAAACAAAAGTTCTGCTCAAATAAACAACGAATCATCGGAATCAATAACCGATTCTGAAAAATTTGATTTGCGAGATTTTATTTCGGTGACTAACATAAGCGACGAGACTAAGCATAACCTTTTAATGAATCCTTTTACACCTTTTCCTGATTATAATCTTGAAAGTGATGCTGCTGAGGGAAAGAGGGCGTTTAGGAGGGAATGGCTGCAAAATTACAAAAGGATGGCTTACTCAAAAACATTAAAAAGGACTCGTTGCAAGTTTCACAGAGGTTTTCAAGGGGCTTTTATAAAAAAATAATTTAGGAAGTACAAATATGTGCATTATTGTGCAAAATTACACGAAAAAAGCGATTGGCATAAAAAATCAGTACATCAAGCTTCACATTTCATTAAAACAATGGCTGGAAAAATTAATGCAGTAGTTGAAGAAATAAATCGTATGATCGATTATTAGTGGAGAGTAGTAGAAAAAAAGCTGATTCGTATTATCTTGTCTATAATATTGTAGTCTCCACTAAAAGACTGTCACAGAGAAAGAGCGAGTCAAACCACAAGAGGACTTAAAACTGCATGGGAGACTACGAAATAAAATGAAAATGGGTGGATCTAAGCCAGAACAAGTCCACTGACGAAATATATAATAAATTATAGTAAAATTTTGTGAAATGCGATGTGTCTTCTCGAATTGAAATCCTTTTTCTCTCTTCTCAAGCAAAGAAGTCTGGATAAAACGTTGGCAACCAACGTTATCAGGGAGATGGGAATGTGTGAACTACTAAAATGCATAAACCTACTAAGTAAATATCACCTTGTCCTAAGTTTGAACTTGAGCTTGAAAAATGTTATATATAAACATTCACAGTTAATTATAAACAACTAGAGCGTTCGATGGGAGCGATTTTAATCCTTAACGTTGCAGCCATCAGCATTTTGTAGAATATAAATATGCAGGCAAACGCTAAATTCATCAGGCTTTTGGGTCTCTCTCAACACCGTTCAATTAGCTGGGTACAGCACACAGGTGGGTACCCTTCTAGTTGTTCTATACCGCAACCTCAATATCTGTGAACACCTGTACATAGGTACAGGGTGATCAGCTCCTCACCTCATCTAACCTGGATGTACATGTACATAGGCACATGGCACCCGGGAGACTCTAAAAAGTAGTGAGAGTCGAATCTACGAGTAAAGTATCAAAATTTCCAGTAAGGGGATTTTTGTGGAATTTAGAACTAGTGTCAAACTTAAATGAAACTATTCCATTAATAAAAAACGCTAAAAGACTTACCATATAAATATTAAACAAATACATTGTAACAAGCAAATTTTGGAGAGGCGACGTGCGACGTTCAAATAGGCGAGGACGTGACAACCCTGGAAAACGAATGGCGCAGCAGTAGAATCGAATCAGTGTTATATAATAAGGAGTATATAGATAGATTTGAAATAAGGCGTAGATATAGTTATTGTACGATAGCAGAGTCGACTCATGGCGTTATGTAATTATGATAACTGTACTGGCGAAGGTGTATTGGCGAAATAAAACGTGTTACTAAAAACTAATCGTTTACAACATAAATAAAAGACAACCCAGCTCGCATAGACTTTATCAATAAGACAGTGACCAAGGGCCTAGAAACACTTTAAACGAAGCCTCCCTCGAGAAGACATGCATTTGGTATTAATTGAGTATAGTGTAAACTCTTAATTCATCTATAAACATAAACACGCATTTATTATTGCTCACGTACAGTATAACCGTTATTAAGTTTGTTTGTAAATAAATTTGTTATTGTTTTTATCAACGTGTCTCCTTTATCATCTCTTCTCACCTGACGTAGAGCGATTCCGAATCTGAGCTATTCTCCTGCATGCTAAGTAAGGCTTGGCGTCACGAGTAAAAACCAATTCGTGACAATAGTTTGCGGAATGCACGACATCGCTCTTCGGGGAAAGGGGACCCATGGGGGTAATTTCGAAGATCTCATTAGATTTAGAGTGGAAATACAATACAATACAAAATGCCTTTATTTATGTTTCATGGTACAAATGATAATGATACATTATAGGAAGGGTGGCGGTATCCAACATAGTGGCTCATTACAACCAGAGCTGTCACCATCAGTGAGATTTAAATCATTTTGTGATTTAAATATATTTTTTGATTTAAATACTTTGAGTTTAAATATTTTTTCTGAAAGTGATTTTTAATTCATGATTTAAATCTTTCTGAAAGGTATCTTTGATTTTTGATTTAAAAAAAGTATTTAAATCTTTCTAAAAGGATTTTTAAATCAGTAAAAAGATTTAAATCTTCAAAAAAATTTAAATCCTTAAGCAGATTTAGATTTAAATCATTAAAAATATTTAAATCATTAAAAAGAGTTTAAGAGGATAGACTACCGACCTTTATTGATATTACGTTTTATTTCAAAACAAAAAAAGTTAGAATCACGAAATTTGGTGTGCGGCTTGTACATTCGATTGACTAGAAGGCATAATGTTTAAAAATGTTATTCACTTTTTATAACAAATTTTAAACCGTTTTTTTGAAACCGTGAAAATACGTTTTCACCAAAACACCGGTTCAAAATTTGTTATAAAAAAATTAATAACATTTTTAAACACCATGCCTTCTAGTCCATCGAATGTACAAGCCGCACACAAAATTTCGTGGTTCTAACTTTTTTCGTTTTGGAATAAAACGTAATATCAATAAAGGTCGGTAGTCCATCCTCTTAACTATAATAAAATACAGCAATAAATACATCCTAAGTGTTTTAGTTCTATGTTTATTTTGTACTCGAAAAATTTGGTCAAGACCAAAGACCAAAGACGGTTAAAATTTGTTTTTTCTTAGATAAAATTTTTTAATTTTTTACAGATATTTCTTTTCTTGTTACCTTTGTTTTGTTTGTTTCGATGTTTTTTTAGGATGTAGGATTAATTTTCTGTGATGTGTGAAATTCCATATTACTTTTTAAGACGTGTAAGATTTTAGAAAAGTAATTTTAAGTTGTTTTTATTTTTCATTCAAAGTTAGAAAAAACTACCTACACATTATTTTTGTTAACCAACACCCCTGAAATTTGTTCTGGAGGCGCCCATAGTGAAAAAACACAATTAAATAGCTGCCCAGTGGAGAATATTATCTAAATAAAACAGGAATCTCATATAACTACTTTGAAATCATAAATATCTGACACAAAACATAGATGTGATATGAATTTAGCATATCGAGAGAAGAGTGATTTAAGTACCAGATAATGTGAACAGCAGAGTAGAATAGTCTTCCGGGTAAAGACATGGACGAGCCAAGTTTTAAAAGATAGTCTTATTTCAAAAGCCAAAGGGATAAATACTGTAATGATAAATAACACTGTCGTGGTAATTAGCAGAATGCTTTATCATTATATTGAATATCGCATATTCTCATAACTGGTGTATCATTTAGCGATAGGTTGTGCTAAAATTATTTGGATGATATTCTCTATATAATATAGTTTTGTCGTCAATTCTGAAAAAGAATAAATGACAGTTACCACAAATTAGCAGTAGCTGCAGCGACTATTTAACCCATTAGGGCAAGAACAGACGGGCCACTCTATGACGACACCGAGTGGCGCCATAGAGTCGCGTTTCCAAAGTTTTCAAATAAAGTAGTGTATTGTAGCAAATACTATTCAGTCGCGCGCCACTCTCGCTCGTCTGAATAGTTTTTGCTACAATACACTACTTTATATGAAAACTTTGGAAACGCGACTCTGTGGCGCCACTCGGTGTTGCCACAGAGTGGCCTGTCTGTTCTAGCCCTTAAGTGCATACGGATCGTGTTATCGAGCGTCGATATTTTAGTCGATACTCACGACATCTCTATCAGATTTTAATCTCTGACGGTCGAGCAGTTTTTTAAGAGGATAAACAAATCGGTTCAGTCATGCCAGAGCGTTCATACGAAGTCAATTGATTTTATCTTGAGAAAGTCAAGTGATGGATCGAAATTTATATAATACGCGATGCGGCGGGTAAGTTCTTATATAATTTTCAGCACATTTTTTTTTATATGATACATAATGAATGGCATTATAGTGTTGGTAATGCTAAGCAAGAAATGTTTTTGTCATAAAATTGTTATTTTTTGCCTTTATCATTGAAAAGATATGTTTCTTTTGTGTTTCATCGAACACTACGCAATATACAGATCTTTCTTTTGTTTTAAAACAGTGTTTTATCCACAGTACAAACATAATTAAAACTTTTATGAGTTTTAATCATCTTCTGATGACATGGTTAGCGAAACGTGCGTCGAGTGCAAAAATTCTGTTTCGGTATTGTGGATAAAACTCTGTTTTAGTGCATTTTGTCGAAGGTTCTAAACCAACATAGATATTTTTTTGGTTTATTTCTATATGGGTATATTTTATTGTACAAAATTCTCTCGTGATTATACATTTTATCTTAACTTTCAGATTATTGTTATCACAACTAATTGATTGCTTGAAAGATGATGAGGTAGACAGTGGTAATATAAATATTACTTTGCCTAAAGATACTGATATTGACAGTGATATGTCTGATGACGAACATAAGAAAACATCTCCCATTTGAGTTCTGCTATCTTTAGGGTGGAGAGCGAGTATGTCCCCTGAAGCCTTCCGATTACAATCTGACCTCCGACGAGGAATATGAATCGGATGACGATTCATATTCCTGGCAACCATTTTCCCTAATGCAACTTTTAATTTGAAGAACAGTAGTAAAAACTTCACCACAAAGAGACGGAAAATATGGTATGGACCAACAAGGAAGCAATTTTCAAAATCTATAGAGACTGTCCTCGGAAAATTCTCCTCCGGAAGTATATGAGAACAAAAAACTTTCATTTTTTTGATTTGATGGTCAACGAAGAAATTTTGTGCAATATTGAACTCTATGCTGAAAAAAATATAACCTGGTCATGACGAGAAATGAACTGCTTGTTGTTTTTGATGGCTTGCTACTCTCTGGACATGGAAAATATCCGAATAAGGGGTTATACTGGTCAAAAATACGGAAATGTGTCTTAATACAACCGGTGCCAATAATGGCGTTGGGCAGAGTTTTTCGCATCTGTGTACAATCCGAAGAGACTATCAAATAATGCATCTGTTTCCCTTTAACTGCCAGTGACCTAGAAAAGTTGTTGCCTGAGGTTGATATAAGTGAGAGGCCACAATACCGAAACAGATGATGGCCTCCCAAATCTCATTATGAAATCATGCTCTCGTACCCTTTAACTTCCTCTAATGCATTTTCTCGCAATGCCTTGCTACTGGTCTTTTCCAGAAGTCTGGAAACTTTCCTACGTAACTCCCATCCACAAATCTAGTAGCAAACAGGCTGTGAGTACCTATAGGCCTATTAGTATTATCTCTGCAATACCAGTGTTGCTTGATAGTTACATTGAAAGCCATCTCTCATACACTCGTACAATCCTGAGCCAACAGCATGGTTTTTTTTCTGGTAGTCTGTAGATACAAATTTGTTATTTTTTACAAACTTTATTAATAAAAATTTGGAGAAAATTGTGAGGTCTATGCTATCTATATATACTGATTTCAGTAAGGCTTTTGATAAGGTTAGCGACAGTGTGGTGCTTCAAAAGCTAAAAATAATCTATAACTTATGCCTACAAGAAGAGAGAATACCCGAAGACTGGAATAACGCAATAGTAGTACTAATTTTTAAGAAAGGAGATAACACTAATCTTCAAAACTATCGTCCCATAAGCCTGCTCTCCCAGTTTTTCAAGCTGTTTACTCGTATAATGTGTAACAGATTAACTGATAAACTTGACAACTACCAGTCAGTGGAACAAGCTGGGTTCAGAAAAGAATTCAGTACATACGACCATTTGCTAACGTTTAACATACTAATAGAAAAAGCAAATTAATACAATCTATCGCTAAGCATGGCCTTAATAGATTTCGAAAAGGCCTTTAATTCAGTCGAATACTGGGCACTAGAAGAAGAACTAAATAAAGCA
The DNA here is from genome assembly GCA_016904865.1 of Pissodes strobi. NCBI lineage: Eukaryota > Metazoa > Arthropoda > Insecta > Coleoptera > Curculionidae > Pissodes > Pissodes strobi. The sequence goes on along the minus strand of MU187398.1, from coordinate 91,415 downwards.
AGAATAGACCATCGATACGCAAACATACTTAAAAACATATACCAGAATGCAACATCAATAATTAGACTAAACACAGAAACAGATAAAATATAAAATTTGAAAGGGGAATAAGGCAGGGAGATACGATATCACCTAAACTGTTCACCCTGGCCCTAGAAGGAATATTTAAAAATTTGACTGGAATAACAGAGGAGTTGAAATAAATGGAGAACGACTGACTAACCTAAGGTTTGCAGATGATATAGCGATCACAGCAGACAATAACGAGGACCTGAAACAGATGATCCAAGAATTAGATGAAGAAGCGAAACGAATAGGGCTAAACATGAATATTAAGAAGACTAAAGTGATGTGTAAAGAAGACCAGGAAATATCATTACAAGGACAGCGGTTAGAAAATATAGAAAAATACATATATCTCGGACAACTTATAACATTAAACAAAACAAATAAAGCTAAAGAAATAGAACGAAGGAGAAGACTAGGATGGGCTGCTTTTGAAAAATTAGCTCATATACTCAAAAATAAAAAAATATCGATGCATCTGAGATCTAGGGCTTTTGATCAGTGTATCCTACCAATACTTACATACGGACCCCATCCTAACGAAGGAGATAATATCGAAACTCAAAGTAACATAGAGAGCAATGGAGCGAGCTATGCTGGGTATATATCTGCGAGACAGGAAAAGAAACGACTGGATAAGAGACAAAACAAAAGTAAAAGATATAATTGAAACAGTCACAAAATTGAAATGGGAATATGCGGGACATGTAGCAAGGCGAGAGGATGGCAGATGGAGTACAAAAACTATAAAATGGAGATATCTGGGAAGAAGAAAGCGAGGAAGATCCAAAACAAGGTGGTATGATGACCTAAAAAAGACCACAGGACTAAATTGAATAAGGGAAGCACAGAATAGAAACAACTGGAAATCTAGGGAGGAGGCCTATGTCCAATTCTGGATGAAGGAGGGCTGATGATGATGATGAACGACAGTGTGTTACTCCCGAGGTTGACATGTTATGGAGTCTCCGGGTCTTTACGCTCTTAATTGGAATCATACTTATCCAACAGAAGACAGCAAGTGAGAATTTATAGTTATTTGTCAGCACCTTTCAGTTCGTCCTCTGGTGTGCCTCAGGGATCTCATTTGGAGCAATTTCTTTTCAATTTATTTATAGATGATATTGGTGTTTGCCATCACATTTCTTAATGTTTGCTGATGACTTGAAATTATTCTGTCTAGTATCATCCATTCAGAATGTATTGGTTTTGCAGAATAATCTGACTAGTGCCAGCATAGTGATATGCTGCTTAATATTGATAAATCCTCTCTCATGAGGTTTAGTAAGCGTCTAAGTAGACTTCCTGGTCAATATCATATAAATGATATTCCAGTTAAAGAAGTATCTGTAATCAAGGCTCTCGGTGTTTAATTAATTGTACATTAAATTGATGTACACTGAGCACTTCAAAATTATTGTAGGCTTGGCAACTAGGAAGTTCGGATCTGTAAAGAGGTCTTGCAGGGCTTAGGGGTGCTGTGTATGTCACTTGTTAGCTCTATTCTGGAATTCTCTAGCATAGTCTGGTCTTTCTATTATCAGATCCACAATAAATAGATTGGAACAAGCACAACATAAATTTATTAAATTTGCATAGTACAAACTTTTCCTACCAAGCATTTATCTTAGTGAAAATCTGACTATGTCATACCTAGGATTGCTCTCATTATCCTGTAGAAGGGAATAATTCGACGCCTGTTTTGATTTTAATATTATCAATGGTTTCATAAATATCCCTGGGTACCTAGAACTCTTTCAATTTCACATTCCTTATGACCGAACATGAAGTAAAACTCTTCTTCACTTACCTTACTATAGAGCCTGGTACTTGCTGTTCAGTCCTGTCAATAGGATTTCAGGGAATGTAAACAAGCATTGTGAAGGCCGAATTTCTTTAGCAGTTCAAAGAATCATTAATAAGGCTAAACGGACAATTTTAGGTTAGTGTAAATGTAATAATTACTTACTAATTATTACTTGAAATGTTGATACCTGGGTGAATAAATAAATAAATAATAAGCTCAACATGTACTATTGGCTGTAGTTTTAGTTAAGTGAAGGAAACATTTGACAAATACAGCCAACTATATTATTCTGCAACAGTATTTGTTAAAGAAAGTAGAGGTATGAATCGTCCCTGAGGAATTTATGTTGTGCATTGTACCTAAAGGCAAGACTCTTTGGACGTGATCGTAACAATGATAAATGATGTATCGCCATTGTCCGCTCAGACTCGGTTAAATTGCTGTTGTTTGGTAGTAGGCTCTAAAGTAGATATTTATGAAACGATTATCTTGAATGTTTACAATTTCTTAAGTGATCAGTCAATACTGGCAATGAAAAACAAATGGTCATTCTTTATAAGTCTATTTTTCTTTACTTATACAGTTTAAAGAAAAAGCAGTATTAATTTACATAAAATAATCGCTAACATATACTAAAAATGAATACAAAATGAATTGACTTTATCTATTAAAGGAAAAATGTACATAAGAAGAAAAATTTCTTTACGAGAATTAAGTTACGAAATTTCAATCAAGCCTTCGAACCAATAAGTACACTGTACGCTCGATACATTCACATTACACATACGGAAACCTATGCATACCACCTAGTATGCATGCACATACCAAAGAAAATTTGTAACAAGTTGAGAGCGTAGCGGATAAGGTCTGACCAAGACGTATATAATATATGTAAATTTTAATAATTTTTTGGGGGGTTGTCCCGAAGGAGTCGTTTCGTGTCCCGTAGGACCATTGTACCCTCTGTTGTATCTTGTGTTCTTTAAGGATGTTACCACTATTAGCCCAACTTGTTTATCGATTGTTATTCGGAGATAAGAGGGTTCAAGTTAATTTAAACATATTTGGTCACAATCACCTCCTCGTCCAAGACACAGCATATATATGCTGTGTCCAAGACCTAACCAAAATTGCTTAATTTATGAGAATCTGATCACCCTAAAGCACGAGGTTTAAAAGTTCGACCATCCATTAAAATGATGTCTAGCTATTAGATCTTAAAGAATTTAAGTGAAATCAATTTACATATTTGTAAGGAAGTCGTCTCGATTCCCCTGCGACCGAGGTTTTAGGATTTGTTCTTAATTCATTTGGCTCAGGAACATTACTGAGATGCTCAATTTCTCGTGTAATTGAGAAACTATACAAGGTGTGTGAAAAACTCGTCTCTAGTCAGAATATGTGGAAATTTGAATCGAAACCCAGTCTCAAACTTTGGTGAATGGAATCGGACCAATCTCTAACCAAAACGAGTGGATTTTTTAGACTCCGCTCTGTTTCATGCTGCGACGCGCGTTTTTATATAAAAAAGCCCCCACTTGAAGTGTGAGTGCAACAAGAAACTATTAAAATTTTTATCTCACACATTAGGAAAATGTGTTAAAAAGAGACTTAAATAAGTGTGCCGAATATTCTCAGCGCTCGGCCCGACCATCTTTCCCTGCTTCTCAAAGGCTTACACGTAAAAAGTGCGTTTTGAAGCTTTTTATAATTTTGTTGGTGAATTTTATTATTTTAGAACTTTTCTTTGTCAATTTGCATACCTAGGGTCGGCCAGTTTCAGTATTGACAGGATAAATGACAATGGATTATTATGATAAGAGTTATATGCTATATTTACTATTCTTAAAGATGCTGTTATATTTCAAACTTGTGCATGATAAATTGCTTCATTTTTGAAATATTTTGCTATTTTTGTTCAAAGAACTACTAATTCGTAATTCGTATAGTATTATGTCTCTCATACCAAACATACTTTCCAACGGGTTCATTCCATAGCGAAATATTTGCCATAATATCTAATACCCTATCAGAATCCTCTCTTAGGAGTTGGTGAGCTAGTTCTTGATGGAGGTAGCGACACAGATGGAGTTGAAAAAGAAAAATGTGCCATTTTTGCGTTTTCGACTTCTTCTGTATTCCCCCCCCCCCCCCCCTCTCTTCAACATAACTTTCTGTATTTCTGTATCTTCTAAAACAATCACAAATATTGTGTTGATTACAATGCAATTTCTTACTACAGAAGGAATGTGAAGTAAAAGCAAATGAGTGACGAAACTTTTGTCTTCACTAACTAAGGAAAAATAATGGTTATGAAGTTATCTATTAACTTGCACCTGCATTCGTACTGCCTGAACTGACAATTACGTCTTTTATAAAATTGTCTCAACTACCTTGCCTTGGCCTTTCTTGTTGGAAAAATATGGAATGAGTATATGACTTGAACTTACTTATCTTATCCACATTATTAGTTTTAGTTTTAAGTTTTTATTGCAACCTTTATCTGATCATATAAGGCTTGCAAATTATTCTTATAGAAGAAAATTAATTAGTAAATAAACTAAACTGTACATCGATTTTTGCATAATTCTGCCAGTTCTCATTACACATTTGATACATCTTCCAAAAATTATATTTCACTATTAATGCGGGCGTGCCTCAGTGCACAATAGTTTCACCAACGCGATTCCTCATCTGTATTATTGACTTGCTGACCGAAACCAATAATCCGGTTTACAGTTTTGCAGATGACAGTGCCCTTGCCTCTCAATTTAGATCAGAAAAGAGACTTACCGCAGACAGGGTAGATTACAACAATTAATGAAGATCTGGAGAAAATTCGAACTTGGGGCAACAGGAACATGGTCCAGTTCAATGAGCAAAAGCTCAAGTCGGCGACCCGTGATCTGAGTAGTCTGGAACACAGCAGACATGTGACCGAGATCTCCCTGTTTTACAGATATTTTTACGGCAGAGATTCGGCTAGCTTCATCCCGCCCCCAACAACGCCTGTCAGGCAGTCACGACAGACGGAAGGTCGTACAACACCTACGACTCCTTTCTCTGGCTCACTGCACCACTTTGGAACTCACCCCCAAGAGATCTGTTTCCCTCTAATTCTATTCAAGAATTGGGTGTGCCGACATCTTTGCACACACTGCTCGTCGAGTAGCATAGAATATTCCTTTACTGTGTATGCCACTGCCATACAAAAAATACCCGACCTGAATCGTTTTAAAATTTTGTCTAAATACATAGCTAGAAAAGTCAGAGTTTGCAAAACTCTGACTTTTCTAGCTATTTAGACAATATCCTCGACTTTGTAGCCATATTTTTTAATATCCATTTTGACTAACCAACAATAACAATTTTCTATTGAATTGCCAATATGAAAACCTATTTATCAATAATAACGCAGCTCGTCAGAAATTGATGCTTTTCGATTACTATCTGGAAAGAATCCGGAACGAAGTAGTAAAGAGACTATTAAACTAATCATTTCAAATGTGTGTCTACATTTAGTAGTAAATTGTACGGGGCCAGTGTATCAATAATAATGATATACCAATTTAGTTAACAATTTTTCTCTTTCTTTCATAATTTTTTCTTGGTAACAAAATGACTTCGGTATATGGGAAAACAACGTAAAGGTGGATTTTTACTACATAGTACATATCAAATTAACACTAAATGAAATAAAATAAATAAATAATGCTCTCACAATATGATTTAGACATCGTAGACACAATTGATAACATCCGGCATCTGTAGTGAGGTGGAATTTCGGTGCGAATTAATTAATTTTAGTTCTTTCATCAACATATTTTTTGAGTAATCACCACAATTTATTACATAAAGATCTTCACTGTATGACACGAACAAGCAATAATAGAAGTTTGCCCCATTTTCTTTGCTATGCATTCACAAAATAAATATTGCCCTTTTGAATGTTTTCATAAAAATACAATGGAATTATATTTTGTAGAAGAAATTTGATCTTCTATATATTAGACTTTTTGTATTTTTTTTTACTTGCTTGACCTCATCATGTTTTACACTGCTGTTTTATTTATCAAAATTCCCACTATTTTTTAATTTGTATGGCTCTAAACTCTAGAAAAGTTTCTATTGTATGGAAATTGTTAATTAAAAATAAATAATTACGATGGCCAAGGCCTTATTGCTTCTATTATGATGAAATTTGTAAACCGATTATTAAAAAGGACGGATTTATAAGTAAATTTAATAAAAAATAGTATGTGCTTAAGAAATGCTAACTTCAACAATGCGAAACTAATATTAAGAAACAAAAGTATTTGTTTGTGTTTTTAAATTACTTGCGGCAATTTGGATGCATAACGTACAATTTTACCTCAAAATTTCCCATAACATCGTCAGAAACAACTCGCTTGAAAAATGTTCAAATTCTACGATCCTAGCCCATTTTCCCATCTTCAAATTATTTTAAATGAGATTTCAGGCAAATAAATCCACTTACCATAAAAACTAAAAGTAAAATTTTAGCTCGATATCTGTCATAAAATCCGCCAGACACTGATCTCTTAAGATAAATTGTTTACAATTTATCATAAAATCCACCAGGAACTGATCTCTTAAGAAAAATTGTTTTACAATCTGACACAAAAGCCACCAGCAAACTGATCTCCTACAAAAATTGTTTTACAACTTTTTTATAGCAGAGATCACAAATTATACGAATCTGAGATTAGTTTCTTGAAAATAGATATGCGTTAACTGGCACGTACGCCCAAAGTAGAATTTTGAACTGAAAATCAAAAAAATCGCTAATTCGGCATTTTCAATCGTATCGATACGATTTTTTTGTTATGTTCTGCTCATATCTGTCCTCCTTATATATATACAGTGCTTTTCTTTAATGTCGCCCCCCCTTTTAATTTTTGAACGGATCAATTTAAAAAAATTAAAACTTGAGGTAATGATATTGATGAGTGAATACTATATTTTAGAGTTCAATTGACAGACGAAAATTTCAAGATGGCTGCTAGGGCGCCATCTTGGGAAAAAATAAATAGGAATGGGGGTCTTTTGGCACATCATTTTGAAGCCCCTGACGAGTACTTTATAACCCTAGAATATAAAGTCAATATGTTTACCTACTACGAAATGGCAGTACATTTAATAATTACCTGAATACGAACACACTAAAATCCATATCTCTACAAATAGTTCTTATTCTCTCCCGTATCCGCGGCAACAGCGATAATTCGAATAAAAATTTGTTGTTTTGTTATTTTTTTTGACAGTGTCAAAAATATCAGTACGACAACAAACATTATTGTACAGTTAAAATATGCTCATTTAGTTTTCGGTTTTAGTGGTAGATTACAGTGTGAACTATTTTTAAAATGGTCAATTCTCGTCCATTGGAAGAAAAAAATGGAAGCGATTTTTATTTATGGTACGGCAAATTTCACGAAACCGAAAGAATTTTTAACGATCGTTTCCCGAATCGTCCTATCTATAGAAAATATTTAAGGGAACTTGTATCTAAATTTACAGCTACTGGTAGTGTAAATAACAAAAAGCCCCCAGGTCGTTCATCCGTTTCGGATGAAAAGCAAGTCCAAATAATTGGTGAGATGATAGTAAATCCCGAACAGTCTACTTCCACATTCGCGGATGTCTGTGAGGTTTGTTCTTCTACTGTATGGAGACTTTGGAAAAGGAATAAGTATCATCCATACAAAATCCAAATGGTACACCAGTTAACTGAAGATGACCCTGATCAAAGAACAGAATTCTGCGAAACTATGACGGAAACCATTGCACGGCATCCTACCTATCTCCAAAATATTTGTTTTAGTGATGAATATACTTTTTTTTCTCAATGGTAATGTTCATAGACAAAATTGCCGTTATTGAAGTGACACTAATCCTCACGTCTTCCGGCAAACTCATACTCAATATCCAGAAAAAGTTAACGTTTGGGCAGGGATATTGGGAAACCATATTGTAGGACCTCTATTCATCGACCATAATTTAACAGGGGAACTGTATTTGGATATGCTGGAAAATAGTATTGACCCCCTAATCACCGAAATCATAGAAGCGAATCCTAATGAATTCGATATGGATATTGTATTCCAGCAAGATGAAGCTCCACCACACTATTCCAGGCAAGTTAGGAACTATTTAGATAACAATTTCCCCGGTCGTTGCATTGGCCGTCGAGGGCCTGTGGAATGGCCAGCTTGCTCGTCAGATTTGACACCTCTAAACTTTTTTCTATGGGGCTATTTCAAGCAAAAGGGGTACGAAATTGAAGCTGCTTCAATATTGGATATACGACTGAGAATAACAAATATTTGTAGAAATATCGATGTTACGATATTTGAAAATGTTCGGCGTGAAATTTCGGACAGGCTGTTCTTATGTCAAGAAGCTCAAGGCAACCATTTCCAGCATCTTCTCAATTGAACTCAAATTATCAAGTTAAATGTCAGTGTATTCAGATAATTATTAAATGTACTGCCATTTTGTAGTAGGTAAACTTATTGACTTTGTATTCTAGGGTTATAAAGTACTCGTCAGGGGCTTCAAAATGATGTGCCAAAAGACCCCCCTTCACCTGTCAATTGAACTATAAATTATAGTATGTAACAGTTCGATTTTGCCAAGAGCAAACATTTTTTAAAGTATATTTATATGCCGCCTCTAGAAAAAAAATGAGGCTGTATTATGCACGCATCGGTTCATTAGTTCTAAATTTATTAATTTGATTTGCTTGTAAATGCCACTTTCCTAATATTAATATATTTTAAGTATAGATTAGCTATATACTTGTATTAGCTTTTAGAATCCGTTGTGACTATCTATGTTAGTTGATAAACGAAAGCGATGTACCTTATTATTAAGATAACTTGATTGCATTATATTATCGTAAACCACCAGCCGACCGTTTTATATTTTTAAAGAATTCTGTTAGCCTGCAAATACGTTGCATTTGACTTATTGAACCATAATTTAATTTGAGTTTGAATATTATGTTTTATTACCTTTTGAGAACCCTAGGTTGATGTTCCGTAGATCGTTTTTAAACCTCTGCTTTAAATGTATTTTTTTTTCTGTACGGCTGACCAGTCTTTTTGTGAGGTTTATGCCAAATAATAGGGATGGGCTATCTATCGCGCGTTTGTCATTCTCGATTTAGATTTTTGAAGGTTTATCATTCCTGTTAGAGCATTTCCTAGCATTTCTGGAAGAGTGTAATTTTAGCTCACTATTCGTGCCTTCCGCCATCATTTATCATCATAATAAGCGAGAATTAAGGCGTTTATTTTCTTAGAATTATTCCTTGTATCGAATCACTCGGCTTGTTTTCAGCCCATCACTACTTGCGACGCCGCATTTAATTTCGAAGGCAAATTGACGGAACGTTGGAGAGGTCTTTTCTAGTTTGCTCGTCCGGCGAACGTTTGCCTTTGCCAATATAGCGAGAAACTGCACATTTTGAATATTGTGATATGATACAACCCTTTTGCTAGGGGATTTACTGTGTGGTTTCTGTTTGTGTCTTAACACGACCGATTCTTCGGGCTCTACATGCTGTACTAGGTAAGCATTTTCTCTGGATTTCTTTTCCTATGCCCTGTGAAGCAAGTGAACGCAATGAGGCTAATTCTTTTTTTGTGTTCATTATTTATAGCGGCTTCCACGTTCGTCCCATAAGACCGAGACCGTCGGATCTCTCCTAGTCCACCCTCAAGTCCGAATTTGAGGTAAATATCGCTACCGTTTTGCCTAAATTAATGAAATTGATTGATAGGAGATTATTAGACGCATATGAAAAGTATGGAAATTATTAAATGTAAGAATAGTATAAATAGAGATAGAGGGCCTATTCCCTATAGTCCATTGTATTGGTTGATCAAGCGTGACTAGTGGGATTCCAGGATTGGTTCTTTTTAGTTCTACTTGATTAAGTAAACAGTAGTATAAAAGAGAGTTAGGTTGATTTTAATTTTAGTTTTAATCATCTCCTGATGATGCTAACATGTCGCTAACCACGTCGAGTGCTAAAATACTGTTTCAGTATTGTGGATAAAACTCTGTCTTAGTGCATGTTACCGAAGGTTCCAAACCCCAACGTAAATACATGTTAATTAATTTTATGCTCGTGTGAAAAAAGATGGTCTTTTAAAACTAGTATTTTAACATACTATTCGATAAATGTGTAGAAAACAATTTTATCACGGTTGTGACGTTTTCTAACTACGGTAACTGTGCTTTATTTCTCATTCACATAAGTGGTCATAGGAAAACATATTTTTTAAATGGATAATGATAAATGATGATAATATATCAAGCAACAATAAGTACCTGTTGTTTTTGACACTTACCTAATATCAGAATTTTCCTCCGTTTCCATGACAGCAAGAGACTATACAAACACTGTCGTATAATTTTTTCATCAATTTGTAAAATTTGTGTTGTAGTTCTTTCAGGTTTCATTAAAGATTAATTAATGTTTTTATTTTTGTTGTTATCTGATGCTCGTGGAAAAAATACGTGCGCAAAGTGTGCTTTTTCACATTTTCTTAAGAGGTCGTAGTAAAACATATTAATAACTTAAGTACCCTGTGAAGGGCTTTTAACACTGGGTTGGTTTTCAATTAATATAATTAGTATTAGCTCAAAGTCAAATTCATTATTATAAAAGCATTGTTAAGAAGGAGATTAGGTGCTGAGGATATGGACGTGATTTAATGATGCTTAAAGGATCTCAAGAATAAAATTATACCCGAATTGCGGGTGCATTATCTTATAAAGCTGATTTAAATTTAATACAGTTCGTCCAAACGAGGACGTGACTGTTTTTATAATTACGAAAAGGTCTTTCCAATTTCAAATTTATTATAAAGTAAAAAAAATCGAATTTTACTAAATTAAGCAGAAGGAAAAGGCTCTATGCTGTAGATTCTGCCGTGTACAGGATCTAAAATATGTTAAAAGGGAGTAATTTATAGCAAAATAAGGAGCAAATATTATAATCGGTATACTATAAAATGAAGAAAACATTGGCATAAACCTGTAAGTCGTTACAGGAAAGGAAATTCCACACCCACATCACGCATACAACTTTATCATATTATCTTTAAAGAATTTCCATTGTTCGTGAACAGGGGATTCTCTTCGAAATTTCAAGCCCAGTCAGGGGGAAAACTTTTCCCGCTCCCAAATTAGGGACCGGGAAAATTTTTCCCGTGCCCGGACCGAAAAGACTTAGGTACTTTCTTTGCTCTACAGAGACGTCGAAAATGATAGTTTTCAGAGAGGTATTATGAAAAACTTATTTTGGTAAACTGAATTTACCATATATTTCTTTAAAAGCTTTATACGTAATTTGCATCTATCGCTTTGATAATGATGTGCTCCTTGTAGGACTGAACTAATATTCGAAGCTCTGTCTATACAATTTTAACCGAAGATTTTAATTTAAATTTCGATGAAAGAAGCTCCGCACTTAAGTCATCTACTTGAGTCTTATGATTTGCAAATGCATCTCAGAATGCCGACGCGCATTACTCGACTCTCATTTAGCTCCGTTGAGTATATGACGTATTCCAACTACTATAGTGAGCTTATCTGTTGTACGGTCGAAAGTGCAGCATTGTCCGAACATGAAGCAATTATCTTTAATGTTTTAGAATCTAAGCAACAGCAAATTCTTCAACACGTCTTTTCTGATTACGAAAATTAAACCAGAAAAACGGTCAGAATAGCCATCATCACTTCATCTCCACTTTCAATTTAAATATTTTGCTAAATATCTGCTCCATACTTCGTCGCTTATTAAAACTGTCCAAAGCGCATTACTATTACAAATGCCTGAGTAACTGCCAAAACTTGCAAAAGGAATGCCGAAATATTGTTAACGACGTGCTTCAGAAAAATCGCTCATCATCCTGTTTCTATATGTGTTACTGCTCCAGAAGCACTAAACAGTTTTTGTTGCAACATAGCCCAACCTACAACATCCAAACAACACCTGCAGCTTTCAGTAGATTTAAATTACCTAGTTATCAAATATAAATATTTCAGACGCAGTTTTATTTTTCCCAATTGCTCCAGTAGAAATAAAGAACACTTTAAACTCGATAAAAATTAAAAACAGCTCAGGAGAGGATGGCCTTTCCGCAAAAATTGTTCTAAACTTGTCTGATTTTGTATTGTTTGATCCAGTGAGGTGGTGTTTTACCGGTAGATTGTTATGATCTATCGAAGCCTTTTGACTCTTACGGGAATTTCATTATCCTGGTTTTTATCGTTCCTGTTTGGTCGACGGCAACGCCTCTTCATAGGGTCTAATTGCCAACCTACTGATTAAGGAGTGCCACAGAGTTCGATTTTGGGTCCTGCCCTATTTCTACTCCACATAAATGTTCTCGCTAATCTCCCAATTCGCAGTAAGTCCACTATATTCGGTAGCGTTACCACAATAAGGTGGTGGTAGGCTCAGGTAAATAGCGAAAACAAGGCTGTTATAATTTAAAGTTTTGCGGATATATTTATATACAGTGAGGACGTAAAGTCCGTCGCCCCCCCTCTAACTTTTGAACCGTTTGGTATACTGCGATGAAATTTGGAACGGTATTATGTGAGACAATTTTCTATCTTTTGCGCAAATAATGACAGATTTAAATGTCAAAGTGGCAGCTGGGTGTGCTTTTGGAATATTTTTTTAAATGGAAGAGTTAGTCATGTGACATGTCATTTTGAAGGTCTTTTTATGCTTAATTCAACCCTCGACTTTGAAAACATTTAATTCATATATTAACAAACACCAACCAATTTTAGAATTGATTTTTTGATGCCTAGTTTCAGGCGGTAGGTAGGTACCTTAGGTACCTTTTATACCACCAGATGCAACAACTAACTGTAATTGCCATGGTTTCCTGATATTTATCATTTTAAAACGTTCCGGTCAAGTGTTCTAAAAACTTCGATAATGTCATTTAATTCAAATGTCCCGTTCGCCAGAAGATAAAATACAAGCAGTTATCATCTTTGGAGAGGCTAATCGGAATTATCACGCTGCAGTTCGCATCTTCAATGAACACTTTCCTGAACGGCCAATGTGCAGGAAATACTTTCAGAAGCTTTTGTCAAGTATTAGGTACGGTAAAAGATGCCCCAAGTTATGGAAGGCCCAAAATTAGCGAAAATGTGCAAGTGCAGGTCGTAGCTGAAATGGTAAATAACCCCCAGCAATGTATTAAGCAAGTAGCCGAGACATGCAAAATTTCGTGTTCATCCGTTAAGAAGATTTTAAAAAGTAATAAATTTCATCCTTATAAGATGAGAATGATCCACAAATTGGCAGAAGATGATCCTGACAGGTGATTAGAGTTTTGCGAGATTATGGCACGGAGGATTGAAGCAAATCCCAATTATATGAGGCATATTTGTTTTAGCGATGAGAGTACATTTTTTTAAATGGAACAGTTAACACTCAAAGCTGCAGGTATTGGAGTGATGAAAACCCCATCTGTTTCGCGAAGGACATACTCAGTTTTCTCAAAAAATAAATGTTTGGTCGGGCATTTTGGGTGACCATATTATAGGTCCCATATTTTTAGAAGGAGATTTGAGCGGCTCCACATATCTTCGAATGCTACAAGATAGCATCACTCCACTTATTGAAGGCGTTGTTGCACAAAATCCGTTTGAATTCCACTTTGGTATTACGTTCCAACAGGATTGTGCTCCGCCCCATTATTTTAGAGATGTTAGAAATTACTTAGATGCAACTTATCCGGACAGGTGGAGTGGTCGCCGAGGTCCAACAGATTGGCCAGCTCACTCACCGGATCTGACGCCCCTTGATTACTTACTATCGGGCTACGTAAAATCTAAGGTTTATAAAATGGTTCCTGATTCTTTGTATGAACTTCGACAACGCATCAGCGATATGTGTGCGGGAATAAACCCTGCAACCCTCCACAATGTTAGGGAAGAATTCTCTAACAGAATGTTCTTTTGTCAAGAGGTCCAGGGCGGACATTTTCGACATCTTTTAAGATGAAAATTTGACGTTTTTTGTGTTTTTCTCAATTATTATAACATCATTTTCAATTAGTTTTGTAATTAGGTACTTATCTAATAAATCTGCTTAAAACATTGTTATTAGTCGCTATTTAAGAATGTATGAATCAAATGTTTTCAAAGTCGAGGGTTGAATTAAGCATAAAAAGACCTTCAAAATGACGTGTTACATGACCAACCCCTCCATTTAAAAAAATATTCCGAAAGGACGCCCAACTGTCATTTTGACATTTGAATCTATCATTATTTGCTCAAAAAATAGGAAATTGTCTCATATAATACCGTTCCAAATTTCATCGCATTATACCAAATGGTTCAAAAGTTAGTTTGGGGGGCGACGGACTTTACGTCCTCACTGTATAATGCTCCAAAGGAGATTAAACGTGACCGCAAATTTCTTACTGCACATACTAATTTTCTTGATGATAAGCTATCATGTGGTTATTTTGCTGTAAGGATTAGTGTTCAAGTGCTTGGCCCAAAAATTGGTAAGTTGGATTATTGTCCGCTCTTTGAATCCCATGTTCGGTATGCTATTGCTTCCTGGAGATATGCAAGCCATTATATGCAATTAAATGCTGCTTATTGGCCATGACTTGTGTAAATATTTTTGTATGTCGCACCAATAAATAATTTGAATTTGAAAATTTGAATTTGAAAAAAAGACCGCCCGGTACATTTTCGTGAGAAGATATTGACTCACTCTTTAGTATTTAAATATTATTGAAACTGCTTATATCTCTTTAAATTTTTAATGTCCCAGCGCCAGCGGCTCCAGATATTTCTGTCCGGTAGCAAAGGCAGTAAGCAATAATTTTTAAAAAACGCCTCTCTCACCTTTGATAGACGCAGCAGGCGCCGTCACGCCGACAACTGCTAAGGAAAAACAAATATACCTACTCACCGAAATGTTTTCATTGCACTCTACTTTAAACGTCCCCCAAGATAAGGCTCTCTCCACCATATCCAACGTCAACACTACTATGGCACAAGTCATGTTTCACCGTCGTGATATTCGTAAAATCCTCAAAGAGCAAGATACTCAAGAGGACCGTATCAAATACTTGCCTTCGTATTAAAGAACTGCGCCAACAAAGTAACAACCTGTTCCAAAAAAAAGCAAGAAAACCACACCCTCAAACTATCGCCCAATTGCCTTGCTTCAATAATCTCCAAAGTCATGGACCGTGTATTCATTCCGCATCTACTCAAGCACACCTCGAGACCAACAGAATAATTAGCGATAAACAATACGTCTTCCGCAAACCAAAATCTACAGGAGATATATTGGCCTATGTCACTCATATATGGAGTAGAGCAATAATTGAGATCTAAGGAGAATCTCTAGCGATTGCTTCGGATATTTCGAAGGCATTCGAGAGTTTGGCATGACGAATTGCTCAACAAACTGCCGTCCTTCTGACTGCCAGCATCCCTCGACAGCTGGCTTGCCAGTTTCCCTAAGAACCGATCTCTGCATTGATGTTTATGGCGAGAAATTCCCGGTATCCAAGCAGGGATTATTGGAATAAAGTCAGTCCTTTATGAGAGTGTTGATATTTTCAAATACCTTCCCGTTGACATTGAAAATTAAACATCCCTCAAAATATTTAAACTACAAATAAAGCAGCTGCTGATTGCGAAGGCCCGTTGTTCTACTGTAGAATTCTTAGAGGATGCACTGTAAGTAATGACAAGTAATGCTGTATTTGCTTCCTTCGGAGTTCTACTTATTTGGAAACTGTTGTATGCATCGATTTCTTCTGTGTCTCACTGGATTTTTTTTTTATCTAATTTATTACTATAAGTACTGTGTCATATTTTATCTATCCTATTGACTATGTTTTATACCTATTGTTAGATTGTTTTCTCGTTTATATTATTTTACTTACCTGCCTTTACTAGCTTTGTTAAAAATATTTAATGTTGTGCAACAATAAAACGTTATTTGCCTTCGACTATAGGAAAATTTTACAAAGCCGTAGGCAAACAAATATTTTGGATAATGTTACTCTAAAATATAATTTTCTACAGTACGCTATTTCCATATTAATTATTTTGCCCTTGGCAAATAAAACCATGGTGTTTGCTCCATCCCTCCCACAATCAATGCCTACATCATTTATTTAAAATGTTTAATTATATTACAATAAAATGATA